>OVBI01000495.1:9633-70217 GCA_900406495.1 Sisymbrium altissimum | reverse complement strand
CAGCTGGGTCAGTGTTTCCTACCGAGCTGGACAGCATTCAGCATGCTGACCGTCCAGCTCGGTATCCTGAGTGTAGGAAATTCTGAACTGGCTTGCTCCTAGGTGCATGATGTCGTCCAGCTCGGTATACATGATGAGAGGAGATCTTCCGATAAATCGTGGGATGCGTCCAGCTTGATATGATGAAGTGTGTCNGTCAGCTCGGTAGCCAGGAGGGTAGTTTTTATCGAGCTGGCTAGCATATACCGTCCAGCTCGGTAGGAATACCGTCCAGCTCGGTAGGAATGGTGAAGGAAACATGCATCTTGCTGCTCCAAGCTTCCATACCGAGCTAGACAGAAATGCCCAACTTGTGGACCCCATAACTTTCTCTTATGAACTCCGTTTGATCTGATTCTTCTTCCATGAGCTTCATAATTGAGCGAAGAACATTTTCCAAGTGGTTTCATGTTCAAAAGCCTTATGGTTTGGAAGATACACCTCGATAATTGAACGTATATCCTATTCAGCTCGGAATCTCGGAAAATGTCATCCAGCTCGGTTTCCAGGTGGAGAAGGATTCTACCAAACTGGATGCATCATGCTGTCCAGCTCGGTNNCAGCCAGCTCGGTAGATTTGTACCGAGCTGACTGCTCTGTGCTGTCCAGATCGACGTTCTATGGCAAATGCTTGGCAATACATGCATTCAGGTCGTGTGTGTCAGTTAGCTCGGTAGGGTTTACTGCCAAAACACCGAGCTGGCTGTCCTGAGAGCCTGGTTGATTGCCTCTTACTCGAAAAATCGTAACTTTTGTCGATTTATCGGAGGAATCGTTCAAAGGACGAAACGATCAGCTGAACACGATGGAGAGATGCCAGTCAGCTCGGTATCACTAGCAGGTCTTGATACCAAGCTGGCTGTCTTATTTCGTCTAGCCGATCATCCCTTGTTCAACGATTTGCGAGTTCATCGATTCCACGGAAAAACTCTCGAAAGACAGTTTTTCTTTCTTTCTTTGCAGAGTTATCGACAGAGTGGTTTGAAATGAACTTTCTCCGAACTCATATCTAAATATGGAAATTCCCTTTCGATATTTAAATATTTTAATCGTTAATTCCGGAAGTGTGGGTTTTGACCCCAACAGAGTAGCAGAGATCAATCAAATCCGGCTGGAAACAGAACAGATCAAAGAAGCTTTCAACAAGCTAGTGCACACTGGTTTGATACCAAAAGGTTTTGTGAAAACTTTGAGGAATAGATGCTACAGGTGCTTAAAGCCCTGAATAAAGGCATAAAGGAGAGCCCAACACATCTCTCTTCAAAAGTTGGAGCAACAAAACCACTATTAATGAGTGATCACTAATAGCAATCCGATGATCACTACTTCAACTCAGGAGTATTAATGAGTGAACAAGTGATGTATCAAGTGCTCTTTTTCCCTTATTTTGGTTTTGTCCTATTGGGTTTTCCATAAAAGGTTTTTAATGAGGTTTGTACAACACTTCTCATCTCTCACTCATTGATCACAACAGCAACAAAGAAGCAATCATCCAAAATTCTTCTTAAGGTACATATGCACGTTTCAAATGGTCCTATGATAGCTCAACAAGTAAGAAGTTCAAAGAATGCATTTGGGCTTATGAGTTATCAAGTGGATCAAGGCTATCTTAAGTTGGATGTAAACTGTCAACAAGGCCTTTTGGACTTCACTCAAATTCGACCAGGCCATAAGGATGATTTGTTTAGGTCCATTGGAGCTCATTGCCACCATTTGAAAAACCCAAAGGCAGCCAGAGATCAAGCACACGGAAAATAGGATGCAAAAAGTCATTCTTGATCACTACAAGAGTTATTCAACACAGCCATCAATTTTAGTCAAGTCTTCTTATATTTTCTATGTCATGAGTTTATTATTTTCTTTTAGTAATTTCTACACAATTTGTACTTTATTAAAGCACAATTTTGTGCCTAATAATGCATAACCATGTTGGGGTCAAAATCCACAATTTTTGAATTAACGACTAAGATATTAAAATATTAGAGAAAATTTTCATATTTGAATATCCTCGGAAAAGGAGATCTATATTCGGAAAATAGCTCTGCTCGAACTATTTTGTTGATAACTTCACGAAAAGGATACGAAAAGCTGATTGTCAAGAGATTTTCCCGAAAAACCGACAAAAGTCGCGATTCTTCGAGCATGATGTTGTCAGCTCGGCATTTTGGAGGTGATCTGACCAGCTCGGCATTCTTTCCAGCCAGAAATGCCGAGCTGGCTGACATCCTTCGAGATGCCCAGCTAATATTCTTGTTTTCTGAGCGGTTTATCTGAAAAACCGATAAAAGTCGCGATTCTTCTAGTAGGATGCTGTCAGCTCGGCATTTTGGAGGTTAGCTGACCAGCTCGACATTCTGTCCAGCCAGAAATGCCGAGCTGGCTGACATCCTTCGAGATGCCCTACTGGTTGTCCTGTTTTCCAAGCGGTTTGTCCAAAAAAACCAATAAAAATCACGATTCTTCGAGTAGGATGCTGTCAGCTCAGAATTTTGGAGGTGAGCTAACCAGCTCAGCATTCTGTCCAGCCAGAAATGCCGAGCTGCTTGACATCCTTTGAGATGCCCATCTGATCGTCCTGTTTTCCGAGCGGTTTGTCTGATAACCCGATAAAAGTCGTTATTCTTCGAGCAAGATGCTGTCAGCTCGGCATTTTGGAGGTAAGCTGACCAGCTCGGTATTCTGTCCCCCAGGAATGCCGACCTGGCTGACATCCTTCAAGATGCCCAGCTGATCGTCCTGTTTTCTGAGCGGTTTGTCCGAAAAACTGATAAAAATCGTAATTTCTCGAAGTAAGACCATCAGCTCATCAGGGGCTATGAACTAGCTCGACATTCAGTCCTTCACCATAAAATGCCGAGCTGGTTGGTCTACTGCCCGTCCAGGAGGTGTCCAGCCGATCATCAAGCCATAGTTTCTCTTGATTTCCCCTGGATACGCAACCAGCTAGGCATTTTACCTTGGGACACAACCAGCTCGGCCAAATCAGTGAACCAGCTCGGCATTCCATCCTGTCGATGGATAATGCTGAGCTGTGTGACTCATGCCATCAGCTGGATGCATAAAATCGAGAGAGGAAAGTACTGGAGACCAGCTCTTCATTTTTCTCCCTCAGGAAATGCCGAGCTGGATGATGATTAAGTCTAGGAGAAAGCCAGCTCGACATTTCACTCCCCCAGGGAGTTATGCCGAGCTGGTTGATCATTTCGATATTTCCGAAAGCTTTTTCGCGGACTTATCGGTATTCCTGTAAACTTCCCGATGCTTTAATCGAACTTTGCGTTGTTTTCAGAGAATATCGCGACGTTTTTGTTTATAGTTAAGTCAAACCGGAAAGTCAAACCGAAGAAATTGCTGACCAATGATAAATGCCTATCTTGATGGAAGATATTCTCGAATATTCCTTAAAGTCGTAGGAAAAAACAAAGACAAAGGCTCCCACATCGGGAATTTGGTTAGTTTAGGCTTAGAGTTGTCTAATATAAATACATATCGATGTACAGCTTTCAAGGCATACTTGAATTACTCAAAATCTCATACTTTCGGATTTGGCAATAAAAATCATTCTCTATCCTTCCTTTTTCTTTAATCTTTACTTTTCCTGTTTATTTTTACTTTTACGGAAAATTCTTTAATATCTTTCGTGAGGTTTCTCTTTCCAGAACTTTTGGGACCTAACAATCGATTTACTTTCCGAAGATACATTATGCGAAATCTCGTTCCTACAATTTGGCGCTAGAAGGAGGGTATCCAAAAGATTTCTTACTGGGAGAAACGAAAGATGCAAAGATCAGCTCATAAGAATCATCCGCTCAGTGGTGCCGAACTGATTCTAGTAACTCTGAGGGTTGGATTGAATCCGGAAAGGAAACTTTCCCGATAACCCTAGGGCAATCAGAAAAATCCTCCGAGAGAGTCGTCAACACGATCATGGTAGGTTCGCCGTTCTTCTGCGATTTGATATCTTCCATAAAAGCTTCTCAGCGAAAAGTGAGAACCGATATCGATCGATCGGAATCAAAGAACACAACTGAGGGTGTGATGGTCTTCGACAAATGGGAAGCATATGGAGTTATACATCCTCATGATGATCCACTAGTGATTAAATTCACAATAGCCGATCATGATGTGTCTAGAGTACTTATCGACACCGGTAGCAGGTTGAATGTGATATACCGAAAGACCCTAGACAGAATGGGGACAGGATCCTACGAATTGATAAACAAACCTAAACCGTTGACGAGTTTCTCTGGATGCATATCCATGACCCAAGGAACTATCGCTCTCCCAGTTACTACTGCAGGAGGTACCACTTCGGTGCTATTCTCCATGGCCGATCACCCTACGATTTATAATGTTATAATGGGAACGCCCTGGCTCAATGCCATCAGGGCCATCCCGTCAACATACCATCTCTGCCTAAAGTTCCCAACTGCAAATGGTACCGAGAGGATCTGGGGAGAACAAAAGATCTCTCGCGCCTGTCTTTCTGTTGAACATAAGATTCGGAATCCCGTAACCGATGAAAAACCGACGGAGAAGGGAAAGAAAAGGGCGGAAACCGAGCTTGCTACGCTTTTCCACAAGCTTCAGCTGGAAGATGCCAAGGAACAAAAAGACGACAGTCCATGCGAACCAGTGATCTCAGTCTGCATCGACGATTTCCATCCTGAGAAATGTATTGAAATCGGTGAAAACCTTAAGGAGCCAATCAAGTCCGAACTCGTCACTCTCTTTAAGAAAAATTTAAGTACTTTCGCCTAGGCAGCGGAAGACATGGCAGGAATCGACATCAATACGACCTGCCATGAGCTCAATGTGGACCCGACCTTCAAGCCGATTAAACAAAAGAGGCAAAAGCTTGGACCAGAAAGAGCGAAGGCAGTCAACGACGAAATCGAAAAACTCCTGAATGTGGGATCAATCACCGAAGTACGATATCTCGATTGGCTTGCTAATCCAGTAGTCGTCAAAAAGAAGAATGGAAAGTGGAGTGTCTGCATGGATTTCACATACCTTAACAAGGCCTGTCCCAAAGACAGTTTCCCGCTACCGCATATCGACAGGCTTGTCGAAGAAACAGCCGGAAACAAGCTGCTTTCATTCATGGACGCTTTCTCTGGCTATAATCAAATCATGGCGAGTCCAGATGATCAAGAAAAGACAGCATTCATCACAAATTGCAGAACGTATTGCTACAAAGTGATGTTTTTCGGGTTGAAAAATGCTGGTGCTACATATTAGCGTCAGATGAATAAAATATTCACCGATCAGCTAGGGAAAACCATAGAATTCTACATAAACAACATGCTCGTAAATATCCAAGAAGAAGGCGAGACAATAAGAAACACTTGTCGGAATGTTTCGATTGTTTGAACAAACATAACATGAAAGTTAATCCCGCAAAGTGTAAATTCGCGGTCGTCTCGGGAGAGTTCCTCGGTTACCTGGTCACTCATCGGGGAATCGAAGCGAACCCGAAACAGATCAACGCAGTGATCAACATGGCTTCTCCAAAAACGAAAAGAAAGGTCCAAAGGCTCACAGGACGAGTAGCAGCACTCAATCTCTTCATGTCTCGATCAACGAACAAATGCCTGCCCATTTACGATATGTTGAGAGGAAATAAGAAGTTCGACTGAACTGAGAAGTGCGAGGAGGCTTTGCAACAGCTCAAATCCTACCTAACAAGCCCACCAGTACCCGCTAAGCCAGTGCTTGGAGAGCCCTTGTTCCTCTACACTGCAGTCTCATTGACCGCGGTAAGTGGAGTTTTGATCTGAGAAGAGAGAGGCGACCAAAGATCGGTATTCTACGTGAGCCAAACCCTCATAGATGCCGAGACTCGCTACTCTCAGATGGAAAAGTTAGCACTATCGATAGTAGCATTTGCTCGAAAGCTCAGACCCTACTTCCAATCGCACACAATCGTGGTCCTCGCGACATTTCCGCTCAGGACTATCCTGCACAGCCCAAGTCTTTCAGAGCGTTTGAAAAAATGGGCAGTGGAGTTGAGCGACTACAATATTGAATATTGGTCCATGAAATGCGCAAAGTCTCAGGTTCTTGCTGATTTCCTGATCGAACTTCCCCCCAAAGGAAGTACCGAGGATTCAGAAAATACAACTTGGATCCTTCATGTAGATGGATCCTCTTCAAAACAAGGAGCCGAAGTTGGGATCCGTTTGACCTCGTCCACAGGAGAAATCCTAGAGCAGTCATTCTGACTCAATTTCCCAGCGTCCAACAACGAGGCCGAGTACGAAGCCATGATCTCTGGGTTAAAGCTCGCCCACGGCATTAAGGTCGAAAGCATCCATGCTTTCTGCGATTCTCAGCTGGTTGCGAACCAATTCAGTGGAGAATATGTGACCAGAGATGAAAGAATGGGGACTTATCTAAAAGTCGTCCAAGACCTCGCAAAGCAGTTCAAAGAATTTGAGATGACAAGAATCCCTCGGGGCGAGAATGCACCTGCCGACGCTCTTGCAGTCTTGGCATCGACTTCGCCCCCAGGAGAAAGCAGGATTATTCCAGTGGAATTCATAGAACATCCAAGCATTGGACCACCCGATATAATCATACTCATCCAAGAAGATCTCGAAGAAGAAATTTCCAAAGATCTTATAGAGGCGGATGAATCGAATCAGGCTCGACTCATCGGCACCAACTCGCAAACAGAAAGGGGGAGAGTTTGGCTGCGATCAAGAATTGATGGAGAGAATTTGCTACTACATCATTGACGAAAAACTCCCCACCGAGAAATGTGCAGCACGAAAACTGAGAGCACAAGCAGCACACTTCATCGTCTTGGACGGAAAACTCCTCAAGTGGAGACATTCTGGCCCCCTTATGAACTGCGTGGAAGGAGAACAAGCCCAAAAAATCATGCAGGAAGTTCATAATGAGTCGTGTGGAAACCACTCTGGGGGAAGGGCACTCGCCATCAAGATCGAAGGACATGGATACATCTGGCCGACAATGATCAAAGATTGCGAGAAATTCTCGAAAAAGTGCAAGAAATGCCAACGCCACGCTCCAACAATCCGCCAACCGGCCGAAATACTTTCGTCGATATCCTCACCATACCCATTCATGCGTTGGTCAATGGACATCATCGGGCCGATGCACAACTCTAAGTAAAAGAAGTACTTGCTCGTCATAACGGATTACTTTTCCAAATGGATAGAAGCAGACTCCTATGCTGGCATAAGGATGCCCAGGTCGAACATTTCGTATGAAAGAATATCATCTGTAGACTTGGTGTTCCGTACGAAATTGTAACCGCTAATGGTTCACAGTTCATCTCAAATCGTTTCGTGTCATTCTGCGAAAAGTGGAAGATCCGTATGAGTTTCTCAACTCCGAGGTATCCACAAAGCAATCGATAAGCAGAAGCAGCCAACAAAACAATTTTCGACGGATTGAAGAAAAGGCTGGACGAAAAGAAGGAAAGATGGACTGATGAACTTGAAGTCGTGCTCTGGTCACATTGGACCACGCCTAGAAAAGCAACTGGGGAAACTCCATTCGCATTAGTCTATGGAATGGAGTGCATAATCCCCACAGAATTTGAGTTTTCCGGAGTTCGCCAAAATTTCCTTCCCAAACGAGAAGAAATTAATCAGGCGATGCTCCTGGATGAACTCGATCTCATCAACGAAAGGCGTGATTAAGCGCTAATCCGAATGCAATGCTATCAGCAAGCAGCTGCCAAATATTACAACTCGGAAGTTTGTAATCGAAGGTTCAAAGAAGGCGATCTCGTTTTACGAAAGGTCTTTGAAAACATCCATGAAAAAAACACTGGAAAACTAGGCACAAAATAGGAAGGCCCCTACAAAATTACGATAGTCGTCAGGCCAGGAGCATACAAACTCGCTTACGACGATGATTCTCCAGTTATCCAAAGCTGGAATGCGATGCATCTTACGAAGTACTACCACTAGTGCTTCACTCATAACGAACTACGAATTGACTTGATCCCCTAGCATTGGGGTACGTAGGCAGCTTATCTCATGATAAGTGCAGCTACTTGAAAAAAAAAATTTTGGGGGAGTGGGAGTGTATACATAGACCATTCCTACACTCGAAAAACGCTCTGATACTTAAGTTTTCCCGACACATTCTGAAAGACTCTACCTCTAAACGAATCCAAGCATCAATTTTTTCGAAGAAATTCCAAAAAATTCTACAACATCTACTTGTACGATTTCAAAAATGATTTGTGCAAATCTGACACCTTCCAAACCTGCTTGTTTCTGGCCACGACAAGCACCTTTCTCTATCACTGTCCTTTAAGGACCTAGCCAATGCCTAGGACGGGCAGAGGTTCGACCACATCCGTGCACGGATAAAACAGCGCGCTATATAAGAAAAAGTTAGGTATATCCTAACTTAACATCCGAGAGGTATATCCTGGATAATGTTTTTAGGTTTGACTTGGGGAGGGGCATGCCAGCATGTTAAAAGACTCGCACTGCCTTAATCCTCATTGCAAACTCGCTAACCCGGTAAGCGCCTACCATGGCCCACTGGTCTCAACATCTTGGAAACACAATCTAGTATAGCACTAAATGATATTGTAAAGTGTTTCAAACGTTGAAAAAATGGGGAGGTAAGCCGAAGTCTATTCGCATCCCCTAAAATCAGACAAACGCATAGCTTAGTTTCCGAAATGCTAACCTATCGTAAGCCCAGACAAAACGCTTCCTAGCAGCACTGGCACAATTCCATCAACACTCTATACGAAAAACGCAAACATATTCTCATCTAACAACAAAGGCATGAAAAACTCATACCGACGAAATATAAACGCTGAAAGCATCACAACTTCTATTATGCCAAATACACTAAGGAACCATGAGAGAGTATAAAACTCCGAACTACTCTACTCTTCCATCGTAAACATTCAAAAACCTATCATGCTCCTACCTAGAACGGGCAATTACCAACCTTATAACATGCACGAAATCAAAGCATAAAAGTGCATAAAATCAAAAGGTTCAAGAACAACCATCGGGAACAATCCCGGCCAAGAGTCATAATGTGGGCCTCAAAAGACCCAGCAAATCAAACGACAAAACAAAAAAACGATGAAAGATAAAGGAGTTAAGGGGGTCTAGGCATGATCCTCCTCCACAGTCTTCTCGGCGGCCATCTCAGCAAGGCCTGCTTTGCTTCATTGGTCCCAGCAAAATCTTCAACGCCAACCTCCTTAGTCGAGCTATCGAGCAAGACATCTCCGCACGAGCGAGAAGCTGAAGCCGAAGATCCAGAAGATGGGGCAAGGCACCCTCGAAGCTCGTTAATCACACGATCCACTGAGCCCTCGAAGCCAACAAAAACCAACTTCATCTTCTCAATCTTCTCATGTGTTGGGGTCGAAACCCACATTTCCGGAATTAAAGACTAAAATATTTAAATATTGAAAAGAAATTTCTATATTAGATATAAGTTCGGAAAAAGTTCGTTTTGAACTATTTTATCGATAACTTTATAGAAAACGTACGAAAGATTATTTTTTCAGAGTTTTATCGATAAACTGATAAAGTCGCAATTCATCGAACAAAGGACAATCAGCTGGGCAAGACAAAGATAGCCAGCTCAGTATCAAGTCCTGCCCAAGATACCGAGCTGGCTGCATCTTTTCAACATGCTCGGCTAATTCTTTCGTCTTTTGGGAGATTTCTCCGATAAACCGATAAAGTCACGATTCATCGAACAAAGAACGATCAGCTGGGCAAGACAAAGACAGCCAGCTCGGTATCAATTCCTACCCAAGATACCGAGCTGGCTGCATCTTTTCAACATGCTCGGCTGATTCTTTCGTCTTTTGGGAGATTTCTCCGATAAACCGATAAAGACACGATTCATCGAATAAAGGACAATCAGCTGGGCGAGACAAAGACAGCCAGATCGGTATCAAGTCCTGCCCAAGATACCGAGCTGGCTGCATCTTTTAAACATGCTCGGCTGATTCTTTCGTCTTTTGGGAGATTTCTCCGATAAACCGATGGAAGTTACGATTTTTCGAGTAAAAGACAATCAACCAAGCATGAAGGACAGCCACCTCGGTATTTTGAGCAACCAAAGATACCGAGCTGACTGTGAGAATGAGCTGGTTGTATATCCTGCTAAGCATGTACCACAGAATGAGGGATGCATTTTGATGAATCAGTGGAGCTTTGAAAGATTTAAGCTTATGCTTAACACATCCAAGTTGAAACTGTTCTCTGATTTTTTTTTTAATTTATTAATATTATAAATATTTAATTGTAAACAAATTTTATGTTTAGTAGAAAATTTAAAATTTTAAAATAAATAATTATAATTTTATATTTTATAAAATAAAAGATGCTATCACAAATAAATAAAGAGCTGAAAACGGATATACTTGGAATATTCTGTTTTGAGGAGAAAAATGAAGGAATGGATTGGAGCAAAATACAGACCTATTTTGGTGTAAACTCATTTTGAGGAAAAATGAGGAAACCATTGGAGATGGTCTTATAGATAATCTAATTTTTAAACACTATAATGAGTTTGTTTAATAAAATTTAAAATTTTCGAATTATGATACTTTTATGTCCAATTCAAATAAAACGAGCTTCTATTTATAGAATAAAAAAACGTTGATTTTTTATATAAAAATTCTAATTAAAAAATATTTTACTAACAAAAACTGATTTCAAAGAATTGAGATGTAATACTAAAATTTAAAAAATCCCAGCAGCCAAAAAAAATATAGCACATGGTGTTGACGGGTCAACAGTTTCTTTATTGAACATGTTGAATGAAACGGTTGAATCCACCTATAACTTTTTTCTTCTGTCAACATCTTCAATGTAGTGGTTCAACTGTTGAATTTATTTTTCAGCACATGCAATGCAAATAGTATAAGACTTTGTACATTGATTCATTTTATCAACACCCTTCTTTATACTCCATTATCTTCTCTCTCTTCCACATAATATTTCAACACTTTTTCCCTTTCCAATTTTTTTTTTTGTTATTATTTTTTGTAATTGTATATTACTATTGAAATTAAATTATAAATGATAAAATTTTAATAATTTTAGTAAGAATTTCTTGCTATTATTTTTCTAAAATTAATTTTTGGAGTAGAAATTTGGTCGATAATATGGTCGATAGTTTGGAACAGCTGATGGTATGAAGAAATTTTGTGCATTAGATATAGTTTAAGATTTATGGTATAAAGTTTAGAATATATTTTTTTAATTCTATTATAACAATATTTTATGAATTAATGAATATTGAATTTAAGGAAAATTCATAGTTGTAATATTATTTTATTGCTATTTATCAATGAAAATAAAAATGATAACAAATTATTATTTCAAATATAATAAATTCCAAATCCTAAACTCTTAATCTCAAATGAAACAAGAACTTTATATTGATCTGCTTCACATTTGTCATTATATCTGCCGTTATTTGTCACACGCTTACGTTCTGTCTACTGTACTGTTAATCTACTTACATTTGCCTTTTATCTGGTATTAATTTACTTATATTTTTTATATGTTTACTTTTAATCTGTTTATGTCTGCTGTTAATCTACTTATGTATATTGTTAATCTACTTAGATTTGTATGTTATAAGGGTAGCGCTAATATTTTGAAAATATGAAATCATTTTTTTACAAATAATAGATATTTTATAGGACAAAGCACATGTTACAATATAGAAAAGTGGGATTCATTATGTTAATGTTATTTGGATATATGTTTAATAATTATAATATTTGGAAAAATCTTTAATAGATATAATATTATATCTCATAATTATCTATAATAAAATTTAGTTAAATTACTGATATTGAATAATATTTTATGTAATATAATGCATGAGTAAATATTAATTCCATAATTTTGTTTTAATATAATAGATTAGAGTCTGAAGATCCAATATCCACAAATTTCAATTCTTTATCACAAATTAACCAATTGTTGCAAAAGTCAGCCAAGCAACTGGCTCATATTTAACTAATATTGCTATTTTCAAGTATGTCTAGAATTTCTGAGATCTTCTATCTCTTTTGTAAACCTTCTTTGTAACATATTTTCCGACAACAATAATTTTAATCAAATTTCTTCTTTTTAAGAGTGATTCTAATGTTTCTTATGAACAAAACAGATTTTTTGGTGTGTAATATCCAAACAGTCACAACCCATCCGTTTTGGTGCGCATATCCAAGAGATTACCAGAATTCCGAAGTTTTATGCAGATTGCGTGGGAACATTGCCAAGATGCACCCACATTGACATAGCCGAAAGAACTAGAGTGGATTAGATTGTTTCCAATCATTCACTACAAGAGGGATATCCGCTACATGCCAATATTTACTGCTCAAAACTCGATTACGTACATGTACACTAATTTTGGAGACCCTTTCTGAGAATTGTCCAGATACGATTCAGTATTGAATGTATCAAACTGACATAAGGAGCTTCTCCTATGAAATAGCCTACAACGAAGCACTTCTACAGCAGGTCGACATCTTCAAAACTCTATTTCAGGATCTAGATATTCACTACACCATCCTTGAAACTCTGGTTAAGAACCCCCATGAGAGGTTGACTCATCTCTGACTACGGAAATAACTGATTTGGAGAGGCTATTCCGAGAGAGGAAAGAGGTAGAACCCACCGGTGATGGTGGATTAATGAGGCCGGCAGCGAACCAACTACAAGAGGAGACGCAGGCTGCTAGGGTTACTTCCCTAACACACTCGTGACATGACTTTCCGCTGTCATATCGCACGGCCAATGTTTAGTAAAAGCTTTTAAGAGGCTGCACTAATATTTATGCTTACATTCTGTTTAATGCCTAAGAAATTACATGACTCTCTAGTTTCTTACATCGGTGTACTCGCATTAATGTCAACTGATTATGTGTTCGATATTTACAGCTTTTACCGACAGTTTCGTGGTCGGAGGGGGAAAACATTTAAAGAACACTTCATTGCCAGAATTTAAAGATCATGAAAGAAACAAGTGAAAATGACTGGTAAACTTTATATTTTTCGTCTTTTTAGCTACATGTAAGCATTTAAAAACTGTCTAGGAGCAATGCGCATGATCATGCCAAGAGCCAAAAGTTCTTATGGGTCTTAGTGTTTAGAACATAGCCTCCATTTTGACCTTTCTTCTGTACACCAACACAGGTGCATTTGCTGTTCTCGATTAGAAATTCGGCTGTGTCTACTCCTTTTGATCCTCTTAGAGACCCTCCCGGCCGCCTAGATCTGTTGATGCAAACCATGCTCATGTCATTCTTTGTTTAAAGAAATCTTTCGAAACTTCAAAATATTCTTTTTCTGTTTTTTAAAAAAAACAATATTTGGTTTTTCTCTCAAGCTTTCGGGCGGCTCTTGTTTTATTCTGATATTTATATATAGATATAGATATATTATATATATATATATATATAGAGAGAGAGAGAGAGAGAGAGCATACCCTAGAAGGGAGGATGAGATTGTCCTGCGTTGGCCAATGATGATAACATCAACCCCAAGTTTGTCTCCATGAAGAAGAATAGCTGTAGCTTTGATGCCTTCCATGTTTATACACTCGGTGTGCACACGCACCTTTGGCTGGGCGATTTCACATATCCGTTTCATCTGTTCAAGGAAATTCCCTTCTCCTTGGCCAATCTCAGAGGCCAAAGATGAAGCGGTGTTTGCAGTGTTAGCGTTAGCATTAGCAGCTCCTGGTGAGGATCCGCTGGTGCTAGAGGAGGAGGAGGAGGAGATGGAGCTTGGTAATCTTAAGAAACTCGAGAAAGCGTTTTTCCACGAGCCACCATTGTTTTCAACATGGACGAGGATGAGTTCGTCTTGCTCGAGCACGGCGTGTGAAAGAGCGTATTGAAGAGCAGCTGCAGATTCACGGGTCGGGTCAGCGATCACCATGATCTTGCGTGATTGTGGTGTTGAAGATGATCCTCTACGACTGTCTTCCATCCCCTTTTTGCCTCTTCTGCCTTCTTCTTCTTCTCTTCTTCTTCTTCTTCTTCTTCTTCTTCCCTTTGCCTATAGCATCACCATCTTTGATGTCATTGTCACGTTATTTTCCTTTTTGAAATGGGTTTTTTATTTTCTTTTGATCTGAGAAATGTAGGGTATCAAAAACTTATGATTTGTTGTCACGGTTTGTTTTCATGTTTATCTCTGAAAAAAACAGTTAGGAAGGATGATTAAAGACAAACAACCGTTTCTTTTCTTTTTCTTTGTTCGTTTAGAAAAAAAAAAAAGAAAGAGAGAGAAATATAATTGTGGTTGTGGTAGTTAGTGCTGCTATTTTTGAGGAATACGTCACTTTCGTTTTGGTTAATTTAGGCGTTACCAACTTCCAACACAACAGCACATCCAGAACCCCCAACCAATACCATTTCCTTTATTGGTTGTGTTTGGTTTACTAAAAATTCTCATGATGCTAATTCTCCAAATTCAATATCGAGTGGGAACATCAAAATGAAAAGCTGTTGTGACGAATGACGATCAAGCTAAATACAAAATATTTCCCGAAGAACTTGAACTTAAGTGACAGGCTGGCAGCTTGCAATTCAAGGGAAGATCTATGAAAAAAAACAATGTAAAAGCAAAAGGCAATAGAAACGTGAAAAAAAAACATTTCTGCTTGGCTGAAATCCATAGCTATAGAGAGCTTACATGAGTTTATATGCCTATCACTGATGATAAATTCATTTCATGATGCACAATTAATAATGTTTTTAAGCCGTTGGTTGTATAATTTTCTTGTTTTGATATAAAAAGCCTCAAAGTATTTTTCTTCATTAAGGCACTTGAAGATGTGAAAAAAAAAACTATTTTAATTTTGCCAGCCTACGATTCTTTGGTTCAGCTTGATGTTATATCTTCACTCTCTAGTCTCTATGATGCTCCTTTATTGCTTAAGGTACATTTTCTCAACTATTTATGGTTTTGTATTCACTACGCCGGATATTATGATATCATCAAGACAACAATGCTCAATGTGCATACAACCTTGCACGGGATCTCAAATATTGCTCAATCTAACTAAGATATGTAGTGGGTTGGATTTACCGCTCAAACGGATGATCTATGTTGTTTTTGAATCGCTACTGTTAAAGAACTTTCTCTAAAGGGAATCAATCAAGAGCTGAATTATAGGAAAAATCTACGTGTGTCGATCCGTTTCATCGCTCAATGTCTCTTTGTTAACGCACCAACTCGTTTTACAGGTGACAATAAAGAGATACGAACTTAATGCATTTTTCCTGAATCCCATGTTTTAGACACTTCGCTTAGGACTTGTTATGAGACATAACTAGGAGGTCTTTGGATTGTGAATTCTTAGCGGGTAGAAGGTTGTCTTTCAGCTCTCAGGGCATTGATAAAAACAAAAACAAAAAGTTGTTTTTGTTTGATTTAGACTTAGCACTAGCACACGTAAACATAGACACCTAAAAATCAAAATCACAACACTTGTCTCTCTTCGTTTTGTGTTTGAAAATGTTAGCGGTCTAGTGGAAATCCATTGCAAGAGGCTGGTTGCATTATTTCAAACTTTCTTTGATGCGGAATGTTATTCTTTAAATTAAGAGAAAATTAGTTAGATTAACTCTAATTGGAATTTTATCCACTCTTCGTGCGGGTTTAAATTTTTTAACCTGTATTTTATAAAAATTATAATATTAAAGTTGAATTTAAAATAATGTTATTAGATTTAAAATTAATATAAATAATAGATTTTATCAAGTATTTTATAAATGTACTTCTCAAATAATAATGACAAGGTTATAGGATTTTACCCGTTCAACTTATAAAGTTAAATTTCTCAAATATTTAAAAAATTATAATAATTATTAATCTATCTTATATGGATTAATTAATATATTGATTGAGATTTTTATTATATAGAAGAAATTTGGATAAATGTTTTAATTTGAGATTATATTTTAAAAACTACACCATATTTTTATATTTTTGAAAACTACACTTTTTCATAAGTAAAATGACTAAATTAACCTAACTAAAAGTTTTAACAAATTTAATATTTAAATTTTTTTCTTATAAAAATAAACATATAAAATGAATAATATATAATTAATATTTATATATTTAATTTAAAATTGTGAAATATCTGAATTTATTTAGAATTTGATATCTTAAAATTTTTATTTTTGGATTTTCAATTTCTGATTTTTTAAAATTTTTTGATTATTATAATATTTTATTATTACATTATTTTTTTACTTTTGAAAACAAAAAAATATGTTAATTTTATTTTTGGCTAAGTTTTATTTAAACATAATCTTTAAAAATTTCATAATTGATCAAAAGAGTTATTTAATTTAAAAACAACTCAATAATAAATATAATAAAAAGTTTTATAACCTAATCCAAAATAACCTACTTAAGATTTAAAATTTGGAAAATACACTGTTTTTTATTTTTTTTGAAAACTACACATATTTATATGTAATAAGACTCTTTTGACCCATATTTTAAGAAATAAATTTAAAAATTCGAAAATATTAATATTTTGATTAACTTATTAAAATAAAAATATATTTAATTATTAAATGTACTAAAATATATAACTGAATAACATTTGAAATATTTTAAAATTATCTCTAATAAAAATCTGTTTTTACTAATTAATCCTATATAAATAGCTTACCTAAAACTTTTTATTATATTTATTATTGAGTTTTTTTTTAAATTAAATAACTCTTTTGATCAATTATGAAATTTTAAAGATTATGTTTAAATAAAACTTAGCCAAAAATCAAATTAACATATTTTTTTTTGTTTTCAAAAGTAAAAAACTAATGCAATAATAAAAATATTATAATAATCAACAAATTTAAAAAAATCAGAAATTGAAAATCCAAAAGTAAAAATTTTAAGATATCAAATTCTAAATAAATTCAGATATTTCACAATTTTAAATAAAATACAGAAATATTAATTATATATTATTCATTTTATATGTTTATTATTATAAGAAAAAATTTAATTATTAAATTTGTTAAAACTTTTAGTTAGGTTAATTTAGTCATTTTACTTATGAAAAAGTATAGTTTTCAAAAATATAAAAATATGGTGTAGTTTTCAAAATATAATCTCAAATTAAAACATTTATCCAAATTTCCTCTTCCAATAACTACTCATTTCCAAATACTCTAAGTGAAACTATCCAAAAACTAATTATAAAGTAAAAAACTATATTCCCATCAAATTTCCCATAAATAAAACTTCATAAAAAATTAGGCAAAGAGATTAAAGAGGTTCAATTTTTTCTCTCATGTCAACAGAGTATCAGAATTGTCTCTTTCTCTAATGTCTGAATAAAATAAAGCATAGATGTAAACAATAAATTTATAATCATCTTTCTAAACTTACAATCGAAAAAAACTTCTGGGCCAATTTTCTTTCTTTAAAACTTGTCAAAACTTTTGTAGGATTTATCTTCGTGGTCGGTGTCAACCGACACCATACCAAAATCTAGTCTCCAATTTGATTTCTGTAATACATCTTATAACTTTGCTACAAAATATTCGATAATCTCCAAATAAACTTCAATATACTTAAACCTATAAAGGATCTACAAAACTATAAACAGACTAAAAGACTATGAAAATAAGATATCTAGCATGGTTAAAAACTCGAAAACACAATGCTATATCCCAAAACATAACATCATACTCGTTTCTATTCAAAGTGTTAGGATTTTTTACTTTTCTCTTCAAATATAACTTCAACTCATCCCTTCCATCTTGAACTCCTATTTTAACAAACCATCTCCATAGAAGCAAAGTCCATCATTTCATACCTAGATCATCTTCCACTAAATCCCCATCCCCGGAAACATGATTCTGACCGGTAGAAGTAGAAGAAGATGCCTGAGTTGACTGAGAAGCTGGATCACTTATTCTTTATTACAACGACCATTATACTCATTAAACATTGCAGATAGGACATCTTGAAATGAGTGAGCCATCTTTTTGCTTTCTGTAGTATCTTTACCATAATGTTTTTCGAAATACATCTTAGCAAATTGCATTTTCTTACTCGGATCAAAGAAACTAGCAACAATCAAGATCTTTGTTGATGTTGATCATTCAATTCCAATACTTTTTACATTTGGCTATCATGTCATCAGCCTTAGCCTTCATCTCTTTGTCTAAAATTTTGCTCAAGCTAATCAGATTATTTTCTATGGTTACTATCTCACCATAACACTTATAAAAGCAAACAAATATAGAAGCTGACACAACTAGAGTAGAATTGTAGAAAATGGTTTTAAAACTTTACTAACCTCTCCACAGCAGTCGTCTACACCAAGCAGTCCAATCCTTTTATTAGCATTTTGTACTTCATAAAAGTAGTCATTGTACAATAGCTTTCCATTATGTCAAATAAAACCTTGAACTTGTTAGCTTTTGTCAATATCAGATATGTCAAATTCCACCTTGTTTCAGTATCCAAGGGCAGACTCCATTTAGTCATATTTCTAGACTCAACTCACAGCTCAAATTATTTAAACCTCGGAGTAGAAGATCTCACATATTGTATCACATTACAAATGGATGTGACATGATCAACTATTTCAATCAAACTAGCCCTAACAATAAAATTGTAAAAATGAGCAGCACACCTCATATGCAAAAACTATCTAAAAAAGTATATCATTGTCCAATAAGCTGAATTCCCTACCAAATCGCTTGAGAGCAGATGTGTTGGCAGTTGCATTGTCAACCATGAAAGACTTGGAGGAAAACAAATGCTTCTCTAATTACTCTATCGAAGTACATAAATATGGCTAGAAGAAAATAAATCTGACTAAAAATAAATTTGTTACTTCATATTACAGATTTATCCATAAAAAAAAAAGTCTGTTTTATAGCAAAATCATAATTTTGACATTTTTGTGAGAGAAATTATTATAATGAAATTTCTACAAATAATATTTTACTATCAAATTATTCAAAAGTAAAATAATCATCAACAACTCCTTAACAACAAAATTAAAATAAGAATTAATTTTGTGATAAAACGACAAATTGATATAAAATTAATTTTTTCCTAATGAATAATAATATAAATAAATGTCGTTGTGGTTTGTTTGGATTAGAATCACCAAACAAACAAATTATCATTCACAACCTATATCTTTATTTCATAGGGGGAGATCTTAGATTTTGAAAAACTTATTATGTAAATGTGTAGTAAAAGTGACCAAATTTTTAAACATTAATAAATCTTTCAGAGAATTAAGTAAATATGTTTTTTTTCTAAAATAAATAATAACATAAATACATGTGATTGTGGTTATTTGAATTCGAATTACTAAATAAACACACAATCATTCAAAACATTTACCTTTATTTCATAGGAGGAGATCTTGAATTTTCAAAAATAAAACATGTAAAGTGTGGTAAAAGTAAACAAATCCACAATTTTACATGATAATGTTTTTAAAATCCAAAATCTCTTCCTATCAAATAAATGTATATATTTACATGATAAATTATTCAAAATCTGTGATACTAATTAGTCTATCAAAATTAAAAAATATTCTTATAAGAAAATAAATCTGACTAAAAATAATTTTGTTGCCTCTTATAACAGATGTATCAATAGGAAAAATAAATATGTTTTATAGCAAAATCTTAATTTTTGATTTTTTGTGAGATTAAAATTATTATAAAGGTATTTCTATAAATAATATTTTACTAACAAATGTTAATATATAATCATAATAACTCCTTAATAATAAAATTAGAACTAATCTTAAAATAAAATAATGCATTAATGTAAAACTAATTTTTTCCTGAAAAATAATAAAAATAAATACATGTGGTTGTGGTTTGTTTGGATTGGAATCACCAAACAAACACACTATCATTCAAAACCTATATCTTTATTTCATAGGATGAGATTTTAGATTTTGAAAAACTTATCATTTAAATGTGTGGTAAAAGTGAAATTTTTTTTAATCATTAATAATTTTTTCAGAGAATTAAGTAAATATTTTTTTCTAACAAAATAATAACGCAAATACATGTAGTGGTGGTTTCTTTGAATTGGAATTACTAAATAAACACAACATCATTCAAAACATACACCTTTATTTCATAGGAGGCGATCTTGAATTTGAAAAAATTTATCATGTAAAAGTGTGGTAAAAGTAAACTACACCATATAGTCTGATTAGTGACATGTATTATTAGACTTGAGTTACAATAAATGATATAGTTTGATGTAATTTGAAGTAAATATTATGTGGTATAAAATTTATAAAAATGCTTTATTAATTAATTGAAAACAAAACGTGAACAGTACATTATAATATATAAAAAATACTAACTCAACTTCTAATACATGAGATTTTTGTTGATGTTGATTTATATTTTGAGTTATCAATTTAACAAAAGATATAACTCAAAAATCTAACTCAATCATAATACATTGTAACTCAAACACAAACTCAAAAACTTAAAATTAATTCATGATTGGTAACATTTTTGAGTTATATCTTTAACTCAAACTTAATCAATGGTAACTCATGTTACCAATCAAAGCCAGATTTATGGATTTTTTGCTCAAAAATAGACAAAATTGCTCTCATTTTTTTTGAAAATGTATTAGACGTAGATCAAAAGGGAGAGAGGGGAATTGTTTTACTTTTCTTTTTAAAATTAAATGTGTTAATCCCATTTGATTTTGTGTAGGTTATTAATCTCGTAATACTAATTAAATAATCTTTCAATACTACTTAAAAAAAACACAATTTTTTTCTGCATTTACCAAAGTTTAAATTTTGAAAAACGAACATAAACATCTTAATTAGGTAAATAATATTATTACATAACATGAAATAGCATAAACAACTATATATATATTATACTAGTATACTATACTATTTTAGTTATTATATATTATTCACACACAATATAGATACTAATATCCATAGTCGTACTATACTATATTTATATTATTATATAATATAAATATATATATAAAAATACGAAAAATTTAACAAAATAGTACAATGTAATAGATATATATTATACTAACCTATAATGATATGTGTTTCATTACAAGGTTCTTGGTGTTCTATCAGAGAAGGAGAGAGAATAAAATTAAAAAAGAAATTTATACACAATTAACAAATAGAATAGAAAAAAAAGAAAAAAAAAGAAAAAAAAAGAAATAGTTCATATCATACTACAAATAATGTAAATAGTAATTTTCAAATTCTACTATACTATATTTATGTAATATAAATATATAAGCAACACAAAGAGTTTGAAAAATAAAGAAATCTAGTAGATGTATAAAAATATCTAACAATCTGGATTTCACTACAAATAATTTTTTTTCGTGTAGCAAAAATTTATAGCATTTGAGATAGCAAAAAAAAATTGTGTGTGTAAAGAGAAAAGTAATACAAAATTGTGAAATAGTATAGCAGTGAATAAAAGAAACAGTATAGACAAATGGAGAGAGAGAGTGAGAGGGAGAGAAAGAGGGAGAGGGAGAGGGAGAGGGAGAGAGAGAAAGAATGAGAGAGAAGAGAAGAAAATAGAGGAGAGAAAAAAAGATGATTGCATAAAGAATAAAAAACAAACCAGAAAAAAACAAAAATGAGAAGATGTGAGAAGGTGAGGACATTTTAGACATAATTATAATTAATATTCAAAATATCATAGCCAACGTTTTATAGCTATGAGCCTAATTATTTTATTTTTTTGGATCATTCTGTGTAGTTTCTCTAAATTATTCAAAAATCTGTGATCCTAATTAATCTATTAAAATTGAAAAAACATTTTTATAAAAAAATAAATTTGACTAAAAATAAATCTACTACCTCATGTAATAGATTAATCTATAAGAAAATTAAATATTTTTTATAGCAAAATCGTAATTTTTGATTTTTTTTCATAAGATTGAAATTATTATAAAAGAATTTCTATAAATAATATTTTACTAATAAATTATTTAAAATTAAATAATCATAACAAATCTTTAATAATAATATTAGAACTAATCTTATAATAAAACAATGAATTAATGTAAAACTAATTTTTTCATGATAAATAATAAAATAAATACATGTGGTTGTGGTTAGTTTGGATTGGAATTAACCATTAACAAAAAAAATACACATTATTGTTCAAAACCCAGACTTCTACTTCATAAAATGAGATCTTGGATTTAGGAAAGTTTATCATTTAAATGTGCGGTAAAAATAAACAAATCTTTCAATATTAATTAAATATATATAGTAAAATGGAAATAAATATATAAAAAAGAAAAAAAGTCAATAAATCTCTAGTTAAAATGGAAAAATCTTTGATTACTAATTAGTTTTTTAAAATTAAAGACATATGACTTTATAAACATAAATTTATCTATAAATAAGTTTATTATATTTATTTTTCTAAACTATAATCACTAATTTAAATTAAAAAAAAAAATTATGTCAAATTCACTTTTTTCTCCCTCTACCAAATATTAACATAAAACATGTGGATGTGATTTGTTTGGATTCACATCACCAAACAAACACACCACACCTCATTCAAAAACCTAAACCTCTATTTCAAGGACCAGATCTTGGATTTTCATTTCAATATACAGGTAAAACATTTTTGTGGGGTTTTTTTGTAATAATCATTTGAATCCATAATAGATCAAAATATTTCCACTTTCTTTCATTTCTATTGCAAAACTTTTTGACACAAAACACACAAAATGAATCTCTGTAGGAAGAAGAAGAAGTTCGAGTAAGATACTGTCTCAACCTCTCTCTCTCCGCCATTGATGTATCTTGAAATCAAGAAACCATTTCTTCGATTTCACTCAAAAACCCTTTAAAGAAGAGATGACTTCTCACATCCCATCCTTGATCCCAAAGCCCGAGCCAGTGACTGAATCCGAGTCACAACCTCCGATTCAAACCTCCTCCCTCTTCAATTTCAACCTCCCCGTCGAACCAAACTTGTTCACTGAGTACAACAACGTAACCAACACTTTCGTCTCAGCGTTCGCAGAACGTCTCAAGAGTCACGAAGACGTGACGGTTCTTGATTCTTTAACCGGCGCTATTGTACCGGTTCAAGATGATGAAGAGCCGATTCCGGTTAGTTACTCACTTAGTAACGACCCTTCACCGTCTCTCGTTACTCGAAGGCCAAAGCCACAAGAACGTTCTTCTGAGTTGGTTAGGATTACTGATGTTGGGCAAGAAGGAGAGAGACAGTTTAGAGAAGTTGTGAGGAAGACAAGAATGGTTTATGACTCTCTTAGGATGTTCTTGATATTGGAAGAGAAGCGTGATGGAATGGGGATAGGGAGGAGGAGAGGTAGGCCTGATAGTAAAGCTGCGTCTATGATGAAAGAACGGTTATTGTGGTTGAACCGTGACAAACGTATTGTTGGTTCGATTCCTGGTGTTCAAGTTGGTGATATATTCTTTTTCAGGCTTGAGTTGTGTGTGATGGGTTTACATGGACAGACACAAGCTGGGATTGATTATCTTATAGGGAGTCGGAGTTCTAATGGAGAGCCAATTGCTACTAGTGTGATTGTTTCTGGTGGGTATGAGGATGATGATGATAGAGGAGATGTGATCATCTATACAGGACATGGTGGACAAGATAAGCTTGGTAGGCAAGCTGAGCATCAGAGGCTTGAAGGTGGGAATCTTGCTTTGGAAAGGAGTATGTACTATGGGATTGAAGTTAGAGTGATTAGAGGGTTTAAGTATGAGAACTGTGTTTCTAGCAAAGTTTATGTGTATGATGGGTTGTTTAGGATTGTTGACTCGTGGTTTGATGTTGGGAAGTCTGGATTTGGTGTGTTTAAGTTTAGGCTTGAGAGAATCGAAGGACAGGTTGAGATGGGTAGTTCGGTTTTGAAGCTTGCTAAGACTCTTAAAACCAACCCGTTGTCTGTGAAACCACATGGTTACATCAGTTTCGATATCTCGAACAGGAAGGAGAATGCTCCTGTGTTTTTGTTTAACGACATTGACAATGATCAAGAGCCTTTGTATTACGAGTATCTTGCCAAAACTTCGTTTCCGCGTGGCATTTTGTTTCAACAGAGTAATGGTGCGAGTGGATGCAACTGTATCTCAGGCTGTAGTAGTGGCTGCGTTTGTGAAATGAAGAATGGAGGTGAGTTTGCATATGATTACAGTGGGAATCTGATAAGACTGAGACCGTTGATACATGAGTGTGGACCGGCGTGTAGGTGCCCTCCAACATGTCGTAACCGTGTAACTCAAAAGGGTTTGAGGAGTAGACTAGAAGTGTTTAGGTCAGTGGAAACTGGTTGGGGAGTTCGGTCTTTAGATATATTACATGCTGGTTCTTTTATTTGTGAGTATGTCGGGGTTGCTTTGACAAGGGAACAAGCTAACATTCTGACCATGAATGGTGATACATTGGTATATCCTGCTCGGTTTTCTTCTGCTCGATGGGAAACTTGGGGAGATTTGTCTCAGGTCTTTCCTAATTACGAGCGACCTTCGTATCCTCAGATTCCTCCTATTGATTTTGCAATGGATGTGTCGAAGCTGAGGAATGTTGCTTGTTACATAAGCCACAGTACTGATCCAAATGTCATGGTTCAGTTAGTACTGCATGATCACAACAATCTCATGTTCCCTCGTGTTATGCTTTTTGCTGCTGAGAACATTCCTCCCATGACTGAGCTTAGCCTTGATTATGGAGTATCTGATGAATGGAGCCCCAAGCTCGCCATTTGTAATTAAAAATCGTCCTTAACCCGGCCGCCATTTTTCCAGGTAAAACTAAGTTAATTGTTTTGTAAGTTTCACAAAAGAAGCCTGTAGTGAAATAGTTCCGAATGAGTCTTGGATCGAAGAGATATCATAGCTTTAGACATGTTGCAGGTTGTATCACGCTATAGATAGTGCGCAACTTCGTGTTTGATTTCATTTAAACAATGGTTGTGCGCTGAATATGATTATTATTTTGTTTTGAGACAGTTTGTCATGTGTTTTCTCCTCTTTTGTTACTGCACTGAGAAAACCAAAGATGTGGTTGGAGTCATATTGTCTTCATCTGATGTCGAGATCTGTTGGTTTCTTGCAGATTGTAATCAAGTCGAAGTCGCGGTTAAAGCTTTTGGTCTTTGTTTTGGTTGGTGACATCAAGTAAGAAGGAAAGCAATTTGTGCAGAATCAAGGTTTAATTTGACCCCATACCTCCCATTGTGTAGACCTTATTTTCATTGCTTACAAGTATTTGACTTTTGGGTATCTTTGCACAACTTGGGAGTCTTGGATGTTTTTGGGGGATACTAGTGTACAAAACTCGGAAGGATGTTTGTTTTTGTCTGTACCTGTTTGATCTTGATATGTCTCTGAAGTGAAACAATATTAACCCTTTTCTCTCTCAAAATTAATCGATAATGGTTGGAGTTATCAACCATATATTTGATTCACCATGAGAGTGGAAAAAGAGATTGGGTAGTTTAGTTTTGTTAAGGTTCTTGATGACCAAAATCGAATGATTGTATTTTCTATATTTTCCACTGAAATCGTAAAAAAATTGAGTTTTTCCAATAAAATCGCAAATCCATGTTTTTTTTTTTTTTTTTGCCAAAAATCGCAAATTGACATTTTTCTGTTATATCTTAAATTTATGATTTTTGTCAGAATCATAAATTAACATTGTCTGCTAAAATTGCAAAATTTTCTCCAAAATCATAAATCCAGATTTTCTTCACAAATCTGCATTTTCTGCTATAATCATAAATCTGCATTATTTGTCAAAATTGCAAACCTGTGTTTTAATTATAAATTTATATTTTTCCGTCGATAAATATGTGTTTTTTCACTATAAATTTATAACCATAAATCTGTGTTTTCTGCAATAATTGTAAATTTTGTATCTAAAATCATAAATCTTTATTTTTACAAAAATCATAAATTTATATTTCCAATCAAAACCATAAATTTGTGTTTTTAGTTAAAATTGTAAATTTTTATTTTTACAGTTAAAAATATAAATTCACGTTTTTTCACAAAAACTATAAATCTACATTTTCTCAGTATAATTGCAAAGTTGCATTTTCCTACCAAAACTGCAAATCCATATATCTACATTTTCACATCTAACCCTCTATCTATGTTTTCACATCAAAACCGCATTTACCATTTAAAATAATTTATAGTTTACTCATTTATTATTGCTAAAATATAATTAGAGTATTGTTTCTATTAATTTAATAGATACAAAATTAATTTAAAATATAAACTTTTTAATCACTTAATATATTTTACATTCATATTTTTATAGATTGATAAACAAACAAAATTACATCCAAATATGACATCTAAATATAAACTAGTTTACAAAAATGAATAATGTGTACATGCATTACATGTGAAGGTTGCATCTAGATGCTAAGTTTTGTTCCATCATTTAAATAAAAAAACAAACATAACCTTAGTAGAATCAAAGGTGGAACTAAATATAGTAGAAAGGGGGATCAATTGACCCAAGTAAATATATAAATTTTTATTTGTATAAAAACTCTTACGAACAAAAGCTCTTATGGATAAATTAGGTGATTTTGGCGAATCTTCATAGTTGCCATGAAAATGAAGACTATAGCACTGCTATTCAAAAAAGTAAAAACTAATCATTGCCAATATAGAAACTTTGGTATTACTCTGGATACATGCACTTTGCGTCGATAAAAAGTAGATATAGAGACGATGTCAGACGACCGTAAACCTTCAAATTTCCACACACAAAATCATAGTCCATCACATCTGTATCATAACGACTTGTCTATGTAGAATTCAAATGAAGAGTGGGACACTTTTGTGTTGGAAGATGTCTATGGTGGCGAATGTAAATGAAGTGGTGATCTACCTACATCAAGTGGAATTACTATCCATGAAGGTGGTGATTCTTTCTGCCTATCCTCACTATGCTGTACCTTTGATGATAAATGGAAGGGGCATCCAGTAAGTTAAGTATACAGTTCTTAGATTGATCCAAAAGTCCAAGAATTCTGCATGATCCTTCTCTTCCAACATCATATGGAGCCGGAAAGGATAGCAAGGGATGTAGACGTTCTTGATTATTATTGTAACATCCCAATTTCTGGTATATAAAAAATTATATAGAGAAGTTAACAAAATTGATTTGGCTACCTATGTCACTAAAATTCACTTACATTTTCGATTGTATATCCAGAGAAAACTCAAGAGTTAAGCATGCTTGAGTTGGAATATTCAAAGATGGATGACCTATCTGGAAGTCCTTCGTGATATCGTGTGAATGAGACTAAAACACGGGAAACAGTCACGTGGTAATTAGATGATCGATATATCATGACTTTCGAACCTCCCGATTAACATTCCAACTATCAGATAGGTGTGGTCCGGTTTATGAATCTAGTGAAAAGATATGAGGCCTATTGGTAGGAGCGATTGGGGCATTATATTTCTGTTTTCCTGTCCGATTCCTGGATATACATGAGCTGATGAGACCTTACATGATTATATAATTGAGTAGACTGTAAATCTGACATTTTCTGGCGTGGTGCACCACCTATATTCAATAACATCATCAACACAAATTTGTTATAGATACACTGAACTTCTAACTATATAAACTGAAGTTGTAAATAGATAATCGTATTTATATATGTCTAATGTCTACTTTTATCTTTAAGATATTATAATTTCTACATAAATAGCTTGAATACACACATGAGTTAACAAATAAGAATAATATATCATTTAATATATAAATATCATAACCAATTATTTTATGGTTATTTATTTAATTTAGGTTCTTATTGCTGAACCTAATTTCACTAAATTTTACTTATTTGAACCCCCATCTCAGGTTAAAATCTCTCAACTGCTGCTCTTTTTTATTGATATTTTTGTCTCTTTTTATATTTTTGATGACTCAGAAGTAAATCTTAAACCATGGAAGTATACAAACTATTCTTCTAAGGAGAGTAAATCCTACGGATATATGACCCTTTCCCTTCTAATTTTTCAAATGGGTTGAAAATATAGATCCATATCCGTGTAGGTGTCAAAATAAATGTAACTTAGTTTTGCGTAGTAGAAGAATCGAATCTGAAACATGTTAAACATCCTGAATCTGTTCCCAACTACTCAACCACAAGCGCTAAAACATATTTGTTTCTCTTCGTCTGGGTTTAGAAGTTCGATTATTGAGTATATTTTTTTGTCTTATTGGACTAGAATCCAAATTGTTAATAATATTTTATCTTTTACTTAGGTCTAATAGCTTATTTTAAAGTTAGGGAATGTAGATCCAATTTATTTTTTCTAAACTTTATACATTTTACTCTTTATTTGTATATAAAATTTTATAGATGGTTTTTTTTTCTAGCGTTATTTTCGCCACTAAATATAATTTAATTTTACCTTTCTATTTATTTTTATTTTGATAATAACAATTATATATATATATATATATATATATATATCATCTTAAAATAAAAAACAATGCATACAAATTTAATATTATATATATATATATATTTATTTTATAAATAATAAAAATAATTAGTTTAAATTATGACTCAGTTAAAAATATTTTTTTGGATCTGCCATTGAAGATAATCATGGACAAAATTTTTTTGTTGTAAATAGAAAACAACATTTATGGTGAAAATATATAAAATTGTAAAATAAACCAAAAGTAAATAAAGAATAAATAACTCAAATATTTAGAAAAGAAACATGGATATTGGTGACTGACTTTAAATTGAGATTGAAGAGAAAGAGTTTGACATATAAATCATATTTGAAACTTATCTATCATATCTGTTTCCCTAATCCTATATAAATACTTGATGCTGTAGGCGAGAGTTTCTTTTTCTGTTCGTAGACAACATACAGTAATAAGTCCATAAATCAACCATATGATTTTCAAACGTAAAGTAATTTCCCACCAAAATAGATTATTACTAAAATTAGTTGTGCATCCGTGCGGAAAATCAAGACGAATCGATCCCAAGGGACAACCTCTTGACCTGCTGACCTGCTCGTTACTTTTTCCAAAAGCTCCATAACTTTTTGTTGTTCGGCAAGAATTCCCAATGATCTAGTCAAAGTCCAAAAGGGTAACAAAAGATGGATTGGTCACAAAGTGCTTAGTAGCCATAGTGGGAGCCAGAGTGGATTTCGTGTCATTAACTCTATTTTAGATGACAAAACAATGTATAATTTAGATGGTTTCAGGTTAGCTTTGTTTCTTTTCTACAAACGCATTTATTTGGAAAATGTAACTGGTATATATAATTTGTTTACTAAATTTCTATTTGTCACATTTTTTTTCGTCAACAAAAAAAAAGTCTAGAACAACCCGGATAACCAAATCAGTGGTTCAGAATTTATATGAATAATATATAACAGTTTTTTTTTTTTGAACTTTAATAATATATAACAGTTGTACACAAGTTATCTGTGTTGATTTGTCAGCCCTTACCTTGTTTACGTATACAATAAGCAGTGAAATAGCAAAGCTGTTGAGAACTCTTTACATCTTTAAAAGTCCTATAAAAAGAAAGAAGCCTATTGTAGCAGTTTATACACCAATTTTACCAGTTTCACATAATCCGTTACAAAGTTATTTTTGTTTGTTGAAATATAATTATACTTTCTATAACCTAAGTTAACGCATCAAATTCGGTATGCAATGGTAAGACTATTTATAATGTTCTTTGCTTCCATCAACTTTTATTTGTTACAATTAAAATTTTGAATACTACAGAAGAGAGAATGAAGCAATGGGGAGAGCCCCGATACTGCCTGCTATGTGGGGAACAGGACGAGTGCAGAGATCATCTGTTCTTTGCTTGCCCTTTCTCCTAGACAGTATGTCATCTGCTTGTATCCTCTAATTGGAGCAAGAACAAACCCCGACTGGATACTAACAGTAAACAGTCTTTTGCGGAACTAGACCCTAGATTAGATTCACAGTTGGTGAGAATTACTTTTCAAGCTTCACCTGATTGGATATGGCAGGAACTTAATGATCTGCGGCACAACAGAGCAACTCCCAACACAGTTAAATGAACGTTCAACAATTAGCGAGTATCATTTACAGGGAGATGCATCATCGTCTGCAATCCATAAACAGGGGTGGAGATGGAAATGATGCCTTAGAGAGATGGAATGAGGCTGTCCAGCTGCAGGGATAGAGACTTTTCCTAATCTTTATTTAGTATTTATTTTCATAACTTCCATTTTAAGGCCTAAGATTGTATTTTTCTATCTCCTTTTTCTACTTTTTTTTGGTACAGTTGTTAAAATCAAAAGGTTATAACACTCTTTTTTGTTGATAAATAAATTTGATATTTCAGTCCAAAAAAAAAAAAACTTGAACATAAAGATATTATAAAAAAACTATTCCTTTTATTTCATTTTAAATGAATTTTAAGGTTTATGCACATAGATTTAGAAATCATTTAATTTTTTTACTCTTTCTCAATTAAAATATCATTTATCACTTTTTCCAAAACACTTTAACCAATAAAAAATAGACTGCATAATATTTTGTATTGAAAAGTGAAACAGATGGAAAACTGAAAAAATAAATTAAGGTGAAACAAATTTTTTAGTGTAAACAATCACTTAAAAAGTAAACAGAGGGAGTATATCATAACCAGACATATTATTAGAATTCTGTTAAGATTATTTGTTTTTGTCTAGTATGATAAGTTTTGGTATTAATAATTAAAGAATGTTAATATTTATAAGCTAAGTTTGATAAGTCATAAATAATTGATAATAGTTATAAATTTATAATAATTATAAATCGTAAAAGAACTTTAAGTAGATAAATATAATGTTAAATCATAGAGAGCAAAACATCTTTAGAACTTTACAGAACTGCTCTCAAAGGAGAACAAAAAAATCTTAAGAACTATCCCACATAAATAGTGTTAAACAGATTAATTAAGTATATTTTAATAATCTTGTTTTTTTTGTAATAACGTCTTTCTTTTTTAAATGCAGAGGATAAATAACAACTAAAATTCACTAGTTTACGTATTTTTCATGACGTTTTGAAGATGAATCAATTCAATATAACTACATACTAAGTTTATGCTGGTGATGTAGAAGTCACGATTAGTGTAACTCTTGCAGTACATTGGTGATAGTAGTATATGGTGGTTGCTTTGTTTTCGCATTGCTGCAGCATGATTTCTGGTGAGACTAGGTGAATGGTGACTGGCTCTCTCACTTTGGCTTTTTGTTGGAGGACTGCCAAAGGAACGAGTAATGACATAACTCCCCATCATGGTGTTTAAAGTCATCTTGTTTTCAGCCGGTTTGGTGGAGTACATTAATAGGTTTATGCAAATCATAGGGATTTCAACGCAGCCGAAACATGGTGGTTTTTATATCGGTGGTCTATCAAGATTCGACTAACCGGACCGAAAATTAAGTTTCAGTTTCCCAAAAGATTGATGGTAAAATGTTTCAGATTTGGTTTGTGCAATGGTGGAAGATGGTTGTAAGCTTCGATTAAGGTTGCATTTCCTTAGGATCAAATCGCTGTTTTGACAATGAGGATTTCCATTCGGCATTTTCATGATCATACTTGGAGTTTCGTTAATTTTATTAGTTATTCTATTTTTTTCCTATATTTTCATGAGATAATTGCTAGAATACCAACAAATTTTACATAAATAAATAGAATATAATGAAACTTTCAAAAATAACTAAAATTTTTGTACACCTTAGAAAATTACTATAAACATCTCTAAACACCCTTGATTAGTTTTTTTTTTATTTGAGGTTATTTTTAGTTAAAAATCTAAAAGTAATTCCCAAAAATAATTAAAAAAAAATTCATATCACAAATTGTAATCCACGTCACAAACTATCAACGTTTGAGTTTTCCTCTATTGAAAAAAATAAACCGCAATAAAAAAAACTGTAGTTCTCTATTGTCTTCCCTGCATTCTGAACACTTTCCGTTTGCTCTTGCCTTCCCTGCATCCTCTAAAACACTCATAAGTCAACCATCAACTGTTTTCTCGCTTGCTCTCCCCCCGACATTGTCTTCGACGAAATCCTCTTCCCCCGACATCGTCTTTTCCGCAGTCCATCTTCGCCAAATTCGTCTTCCTCTTTGTCTTCTTCTTCGTCTTCTCATAAATGTCTTCTCCGGTAAGAATTTATTGCGGCGGAGTTATATTAACCGAGACTGAGTTAGGGTTTTATTGCGGCTGAGTTATATATTATTGGAGACTGAGTTAGGGTTTTATTGCGACTGAGTTATATATTATTGGAGACTGAGTTAGGGTTTCATTGTGGATAAGCTATATATTATTGGAGATTGAGTTAGGGTTTTATTGTGGCTGAGTTATATATTATTCAGTTAGGGTTTTAATTGCGGTTGAGTTAAGGTTTATTGGGGCTGAGTTATATATTTGAGTCTGAGTTATATTTCCATTGCGGCTGAGTTATTTATTTATTTTATGAGATGGAACATGAAGATACTTGAGCACCTGAAAATGAATCACCTGATTACCCTCCAAGGCTTTACCCTGAAGGAGCTTCAAATCTTGAGAAAAAAGAAATTAATCACACTTTCTCTTTGGGAGAGTTCAGCAAAGTTAAAGAAGAAATAGGAGTGGGTGAGTGGGAAATTCTGAAGAAATATCCTACTGGAGTAATTGCTAGGCTTGCTGATAGCAAAGTCTTTTGGTCTGGCAGAACTGTACACTTTCTACTATGTAGACAGCTGAAAGTACAGAAGAAGGAGATTTGGAGTGTGGTTGGTGATCAACCCATCAAATTTAGCTTACACGAATTTGGTGAGATCAGTGGGTTAAACATAGACCCATTTCCAATGGAAAGTTTCTCACCTGACGAAGGCAAATATAAATCATTCTGGGAGGAGTTGAAGGTGCCGCATGGGTGTGGATCCAAGCTTGATGTACTGTTGGCAGCAGTAACGGTATGTCAGTCTTGGAGTGAAGAAAAGAAAAAAATGGTTAGGGCTTTTAGTTCTTCAAGCGATGTGACTTTTTGCTCGACATTATAATTCTAGGATACCTTTTGAAACTGCAAAAAGAATATTCGATGATGAAGCCATGATGACTTATCCATGGGGTCCCGCTGAATTTGAAAATCTTATCCATGAAGTTAAGTTATTACAATCAAAAGGCAGGACATACGTGCTAAACGGCCTGAGTTACGCGTTATTTGCTTGGGCGTATGAATCTGTCGCTTCCTTTAGAGAGCTTTATGGCAAAAGAGTAGATGTAAAGGAAGGTGAAACTGCTGAGGCAGAACATAAAGAAGAACAGGAAGAAGCAGAGGAAGTAGTTCCGCTTCTTCGATGGGCTGGAACGTGGACCCGTGCACGTTTTGATGTTGTCCTTGATGCAGAGATTGAAGAGCATGGTCATGTAAGTTTTCAGACTGAATTATTCTTTATTTTATGGCTGAGTTATGAGTGGTTGATGGCTAAGTTCTTCTTTATTTGATGGCTGAGTTATGAGTATTTGATGACTGAGTTATGAGTATTTGATGACTGAGTTATGATTATTTGACGGTTGAGTTATGAGTTACCTTTGTAGGTGCGCGTGAAGCATTTGATTAAGAAGGAGGCTATAGAAGATATGTTTCCTCAGTGGTCGGATGAAGAAGATGACCCACAGCTTGTGAAGTTGATAAGAGACTTACATGCGGGTACGTTTGTAAGGTTATTATCGGCCTGTGCAGAGGAATGCGAAGAAGAATAAGGCTCCTTTCGCTTTGTCTGAGCCACCACTGAAGAAACAGAAGAAGCAGAAGAAAGAGAAGGAATCCAAGGAGGTTGAAGAGAAAACCAAGGACAATGAGGATGAAATTGGTGATGTAGAGAAGGAGAAAGAGAAGAAGCAGCAATTATCTTCGTCTGATGCTGCTCTGATGCACATACTTACTTGCCTGGAGAATATTTCTCGTAGGGTTGATGGCCATGATGATATGGTACACGAATTTCGGTCGCAGTTTACCGTCCACGAATCAAAAATGGATAACATTTGTCATGCAGTCAGAGATGCTGTGCAAGGTGCAGTCAGATATGTAGTCAATGAGCGTCTCCAATTGTTGGGAGAAAGTGCCCAGAACTTTGTCCCCAGCCTAAAACCTCAGCAGTTACCACAGAAAAAGTCCGTTAATAGTCCAACGACGGTAACTTTTCCACCACAAATGTCCGTTGATAGTCCAAAGGTACTTAAGACCCCGGAAAATTTGGTGGTGAAAATTCCATTGGTGGATGAGCTTACTAAGGCCGATGGGAAAGGTATGGAGGTGAAAATTAAAGCGCAAGAGGATGTTGAGGCCAAAAAGAGGTTGGAGTTTGAGGCGAAAAAGAGGTTGTTTAATGTACCAGGCGGGGTTACTGATGTTGATTTCGTAGTGTTTCTCCTGCTAAGAAACTAGATTCAGGACCCGCCATAAGGACACAAAATCAATCTCGGATTATGAACAAGGATGCCAAGGAGATTGCTGCTGACAAGGCGGCGGCGAAGGAGGCCAAGGAAGTCGCTGGTGCTAAAAAGAAAGAGGCCAATGCTAAGAAGAAGGAGGAAAATGCGAAGAAGAAGGAAGCGAATTTAAGGAAGAAGCAGGAGGAAAATGCTAAGAAGATGGAAGTTGATTTAAGGAAGAAGCAGGAGGCTGAATTAAGGAAGCGAGAGGCTGAGTTAAAGAAGAACGGGGCTGGGTTAAAGACAAAGCAGGAGGATGTAGGAAAGAGGGGTCGTGAAGGTGTAATAATTGTAAAATTACCTCGGAAGGTTGAGCCTGCGCCTGCGCCTGCGCTTGTGCCTGAGCCGGAGGCCACGGAGGTTGAGGATATCAGCAAAGAAGTTCTCGACGGAGTAGACGAATTCTTACCGGATTCTGAATCGGACAAAGAAGATGAGAAGATTAGGTCCGGGAGAATTAAGGAATATCAGCTTAAAGCTGTTAAATTTGCTTCTGATGGGTTATCATTATCGAGAATTTCCCCTCTTGCTCCTTTTCCTCGTATTGGAGACAATGGGATGATGTGCATGGGGAAGAACTGTGAACCGTCAACAGCAATCTACGATCCACTTGCACCTGTTGACCAGAGGAAATTGGATATACTTAGGAAACACATGAAGGCATTGGAGTAAGAACTTTTACACCATTTTTTATAGAAGTAATAGCAAGATTTTCCTAAACTGATTTGGGTTTAATTGTTTGTGAAAGTCAAAATCCAGAGACTGTGCATTCCGAGGAGGCTAAGTTCTACATATACCTCACCTATACAAGAGATCGTTGGCTGGATACCCATTTTGGATGGTTCTATGATAATGTAATTACTCTTTGTAGCTGAGTTATGATTCTTTATGGCTGAGTTATGATTCTTTATGACTGAGTTATGATTCATTATGACTAAGGTATGATTGTTTTATAGCGGAGTTATGAATGTTTTATGGCTGGGTTATATTAATTATATGGCTGACTTTATGTTCTTTCCACAGCATCTTGCTGCATATATGAGAGTCCTCATAAAAAGGAGCATGCAATCGCCAATCTTATTCTGCTCCAACCGCATTGCCTTTTTGGATCAATGGTTCGTATCATATATGGTTACTGTAGACTACAAGCAGTTCAAGATCAAACCAAAGAATTTTAAATTCAGCAGTAGCTATGAGGCCTTTATAAACGGTTTGGTACCCGAAAATGTTCAGACAAAGAGGAAGTGGTTTGAAGATGTCGATCACTTGTATGGAGAATTCAAACCGGAGGCGATCATTGGGTGGCGTTTCACGTGGATCTTCTGAAGGGAAAGATTGATTGCTACGATCCAATCATCGGACAGGTCACAGAAGAAAGTGAACTGAAAATCCTACGCCATTTTAGACCGCTGATGCAGATGTTCCCTGCCATGATTAATGCATTAATTCCTGGAAAAACAATGAAGACGCTTTTGTTCAGAAGGATAAAGCCCAAAAACGTTCCCCAAAACACCCAAGTTGGAGATTGTGGGGTGTATTCATTGAAGTTTTTCGAGTGTCTAGCGCTTGGTGTAACGTTTGATGGGATATCCGATGCAAATATTCATGGAATAAGGATGAAGATTGCAGCAGAAATCCACGATGAAGGAGGATTGATCGGAATGAGCATATGATGATCTAGTTTTTGTTTTTGTTTTTGTATTTGACAGTGCCATATGTTTGACTTATGATAACTCAGTATTTTAATTAACTAACTCAGCCGTTTCATTTAGATTACTCAGCTTTAAGGTAATTATCTAACTCAGTCAAACCTCAAACATACCCTAAATTCAAAAATGTAATTTAAGACTTCGAAAATGTAATTTAAGACTGACCAAAATTATATTTAAGCTCCTTTTAGTAATATTAGTTGAATATATCATCAAAATATGTATAAATCATCAAAATTATAATTAAGCTCGTTTCTAGATACAAGTTTATACTCTGATTTGATATTCAGAAATATGTTCTCTTACAACTACTAAAAACTTTACTAATTGATATAAGTTGACAGTAAACCATATACAACAAACCATATACAATGTGTTTCCAGTTGAATGTGTATACTTTGTTTCAGTTTCAATGTGTAAATCATATACTTTCTAAATGGTATTTATTAATCCCTAAACGCTAAACCCTGATCCCTATTCATATAACTCAGCCGTATTACTATATATGTCACATAACTCAGCCGTTAAGTGTGTGACCTTTCGTATTTTGGGCGGGAAAAATTTTGTCCGACATTTTAACTCGCGACGTTTCGTTTTCCCATCTCTCACTATATATAGCACATAATCATTAACGGAAACATCTGTTATAAGAACTTAATCTCATCAAAACATACACATCATGTCGATTGTCCCTCATTGGTCAACCAACTTGGAGACCTGGGTCACTGCAATACAAAGATCTGAGAATCGGGAAAACCTCCCTGTTCTAAACCCTGGTCCGGGTCTCTATGTTGACAAAACAACTGTTACATGGTTTAAGTTTCTACACGAGCTCTCGATAGCGATCCCAGATATTCTTCGAGAGGGCTGGGTTCATAAGTGGCCGACTTACCGCTTCATTCCCGATCATTTTAAGGAACTGTGGTTTTTCATACTAGCTGTAAGCACATAACATATATGTCATCTATTTTTTTTTATTTATAAATCAGCCATTACATATTCATAATAGATTTAACAACAATACTAACTATTTTCGTTTCTTTTATTTTATAGCAAAAGTACACATGGGATCCTAAGCATAATGTGACAATTTGGACAAGTTTTAATCAGGTGGCTAGATCGTGTTTTCGAACTCAAATGCGTCTGTTCAGGGGTATATGGGCGAAGGGAGGGGAGAAGCCTTCGTGGGTGATAGATAGAGTTTGCTTTGCTCTCATCGATATGTTTGATGAGTTTGGCCCTGATAATTTTGGGTTTGAGTTGTATGCAACACCTGTAAACTAGGTTTTGTTAACAACCAAATGTTTTCTCACCTATTTGGTTTGCTTATCGAAATCAAACAAATAGTAATCATAACTCAACCGTAAAGTAATCATAATTCAATCAAACATTTTCAACTGTATATTAATCATAACTCAGCCGCATATTAAAATAACTCAGCCGTAAAATCATATAATAACCATAACTCAGACATAAAGTACAATAAAAAATTAGAGTCAAACCTACCCAATTACTAAATAAGTTGTAAGGTAACCATAAATCAGCCGTAAGTAATTTATATAAATCAGCCGGGTCGCGAAGTTTCGTATTTCTATATTAGGCGGGAAAAATTCTCTAATGTCTAGCCGTTTACAAGCTCGAGACGTTTACAGTCACGACAACCGTGACGAATTAAATTATATATTTAATTGGATCACCATTATTCCACCCAATAAAAAATTAGAGTCAAACCTGCCCAATTTATTAAACAAGCTGTAAAGTAACCATAACTCAGCCGTAAGTAATTTATATAACTCAGCCGGGTCGCGACGTTTCGTATTTCTATACTAGGCGGGAAAAATTCTCTAACGGTTAGCCGTTTACAAGCTCGAGATATTTACACTCACGACACCCTTAACGAATTAAATTATATATTTAACCGTATCACCGTTATTTCACCCAATAAAAAATTAGAGTCAAACCTATCCAATTTATTAAACAAGCTGTAAAGTAACCATAACTCAGCCGTAAGTAATTTATATAACTCAGCCGTAAGTAATTTATATAACTCAGCCGGGTCGCGACGTTTCGTATTTCTATACTAGGCGGGAAAAATCTCTAATGTCTAGCCATTTACAAGCTCGAGACGTTTACAGTCACGACACGCGTGACGAATTAAATTATATTTAATTGTATGACCGTTATTCCACCCAATAAAAATTAGAGTCAAACCTGCCCAATTTATTAAACAAGCTGTAAAGTAACCATAACTCAGCCGTAAGTAATTTATATAACTCAACCGGGTCGCGACGTTTCTTATTTCTATACTAGGCAGGAAAAAATTCTCTACTGTCTAGCCGTTTACAAGCTCGAGACGTTTACAGTCACGACATGCATGAGTTGCACCGTTATTCCACCCAATCAAAAATTAGAATCAAACCTTTATTAAACCAGAGGTAAAGTATCCATAACTCAGCCGTAGTCATAGCTCAACCGTTGCTTTACGACTGATATTCTTCTCTTAAACAAAACACACAAGGATATGGTTTCGTCGATGCTTCTTTCCTTTCCGACAGATGTACTCGAATCTATCGTTGTGCGTGTGTCCAAAAGATCTTTAAAATATCACTTCCGTTTGAAGATGACATGCAGAGCACTCAAAGAGATTTGTGAATTTCCTTCCGTTTATGCATCAGTTGATCTCTTCGACCTCAATTTTCAGTACTGGAATAACTCCGCGGTTTTTATGAAACGGTGCTACGATCATGGTAATCCATGTGCTGTTTACATTAAAGGTTGTCAAGATTATTTTTGTCTTGATAAAAAGGAAGATGGGTTAGCTCAGATTAGATGGGCCGTAGATCAAGAAATTGTGCTTGCTCTGTACACGTATGCAATGTTGCGAAGCATAGTATGGAACGATTGTACGCACCTTGCTCTGTTCACAAATGAGTCTATTCGATCGATCAATTCTGACTTTGCCAAACGTCGAATGTCTCTAGCTCCTATATTGGAAGACGAGAAGACTGTGTTTGAAGCAGAGATGGTAAAAAATATATACTTCTGTCCGTGTACTCCTTATGACGAATGGTATTATTGGTTCGACGAGTGCAAGGCTCTGAATATGTGTGATAGATGTTTCTGGATGAGAGAATATGTATATTCCTATTCTTCTTTGTTTCGTGGATTATCCTAATACAAAAGATTGGTGATTGTAATGGAAAACTTTTCCGTTTCTATATTGATCTTTGCAATGGTGATTGTAATGGAGATCTTTCCCATTTCTGTATTGATCTTTGCATTGGTGATTGTAATTGAGAACTTTTCCGTTTCTTTATTGATATTTGCTTTTGATCTATAACTCAGCCGTAATGTCCATAACTCAGCCGTATCGTATTATATCCATAACTCAGCCAAATGTCAAACCTACCCTAAAATAAGAAAATGTATTTTGGGCGAGAAAAGCATCCCAGGAATTTGATTTTCCCGCCTAATAAGAGTTCCCGCCCATGTATTTTTAATTTGGACCGATTTTTCCCGCCATATATTTTGAATTTTGTGTTGACCCGCCCAAAATCGAAAAGTCGCGTTATATTACATTTCACGGCTGGTTTATAGGAACATCACGGCTGACTTATAAATCAGTAAAAAAATTATAATATTTAGATATTTACAAGGTTAAGACGTTTACAATCTCAACACATGTAGCGAATTATCAACGTAATTCCACCACTAAAAGTAGAATCAAACCCGACACATATTATACAAAGAATCAGCAATCGAAGGCATGAGCACATCGTCTTCTGCTTCATCTCAATTCAGCAATCGAAGGTCAACAATAGGAGTTCCTCATCGATGTTGGTGTGGGAGAAACATTCTGACATATGCTTCCCAAACAACTGAGAATTCATTACGACGATTCTACAGATGTGAGATTGCAGTAGAGGTAAAAACAATTTGAATCCCAACCTATTCGATTAAATGTATGTTGCTTTAGTCCAACTTGTCGTGGTTTCCATTTTGACAGTTCTGGAAAAAACAATTTTTTTTGTAGAGGAAATTGGAAGCTCATCTTTTCAAATGGGTAGATTAAGCGTTGCTGGACGAGACACGAATGGTGGAGGAAAAGCATTTGCATCTTGTGGAAGATGTGAAACAATTGAGAAATTTCTTGATGGACAATATGGAGCGGTTGAAGACAATGGTTGCGAAGATGGAAGAAGAGATGAAAGAGATAATGGATGAGAAGATGAAGATAGAGCTCTTGGTTGCGAATGCAGCAATGGAGAAAATGGCTACAGAGATGGTAAAGAAAACAATTCAAAAAATGGGTGTGGCCGTGTTGCTTGTTGGAGGAATGGCATGGGTTTGTGGGAAGTTTCTGTCTTGATTACTCGTGTGTGTAATTGGTCAATGTTAAGTGTGGCCATATTTTGCTGCTATTGCTTACTGGCATAGTCATGTATTGTACAATTAACTCAGCCGTTTCAATAAGATAAGTCAGCCGTTAAGTAATTAGGTAACACAATATAATGTAAATAAATACATAACTCAGTTGTCAAGTAACAATAACTCAGCCGTATCGTAATATATCCATAACTCAGCCGTAAAGTGACTAACACATAACTCAGTCGTAAAGTGATTAATCCATAAGTCAGCTGACTTTCCCGCCATAAAACGAAAACTTGCGATAGATTACACTTCACGACTGACTTATAGGAACTTCACGGTTGATACATAACTCAGTCTTACTGTAACCAAAATCCATAACCCAGTCGTAATACAATAAATCCATACAAAACTTCTACAGTGGACAAGTTCTTACATTATGTCCAGTCTGATTACAACGAGAACATGTGTGTTGTTTCCTACGACGTTTACTCTCAAGTGAACTTCTAAAACACATTTCATCCTACTTTTCTTAGGCCTTCCTGGTGGTCAACGAACAATCGGAGGAAAGCACGCTTGGTTAGCCACATTATCTGGAATTTGGACCGCTGAATCTACCGGCATGATCGATTCAGCTGGGGAGTCCGGCATTATCCATGTTTCATTTTCAATGCAGATTTATAGCCAGGGAGGAAGTGTTTGAATTTATTATAGAGTCAAATAGCTTAAGAAAGTATCTTTAATTATTAGGTTAGACCATCTAGTGAATCTGCATATCTATATTTTGCTTCTTTGAATTTGTCATTCTATCTAGACCCCTACCATTATACGCCAGATTAATGATAGAGTGACCTCTGAAACCATATATACTTTTTACTGATGGGGTTAAAATTTCTCTACTATAGAGAAGGAAGTCTTTGGTTATCTCTCGAAATTATAGATCACCGCGTTAGTTTACCATTATACATGTGATTTCTAAAGATGGGGAAGAACGGTCTCATGTCTTGTGTTGGAGATATTAATTTGCAGAGTCAGAGATAAAGAAGAAATGGAAGAGAAGAGAAAACTCATCTTAATTGTTTTTTTTTTGAAAATCTCATCGTTTGTTTGAGATGAGAATTATCTCATTTTTAATTTTAAATCACCTAAACAATTCTGAAATTTATCAAAATATATCTTAACAAATAACCGATAGATTTTTTTTTTTTAAATTCTACCCAACTCATCCAAAGATCCTCAGATTTTACTTATATCCCACCAAATTTGAAATCCTCTAAATCCTCTTAAAACCCCTAATGCAATACACCTCACCAAAAATTTGTGTCTTTTTGGCAATTCCCATAAAGTTATGGATTTTTACTGAATTTCCTGTAAAAGAAATAATTTAATTTTTAAAGAATTAAATATTTAGTATAGTTGCTCTCTTTTTATTTTTCAAAATTTTTGGGTATATTTAATTATTACAATACAAAACATTCTTTTCGTGTTTTTTTAAATAATCCAAATGTGATTGTTTTTCGATTTTTTTGCAAGTTTTAAGTAATTAATGTGTATATTTTTTATGTTTCAGTTTAAATGATATTTTATAAGGTTTATGCACATAAGTTAAGAAATCATTTAATTTTCTATTTTTTCACAACTAATAAATCATTTATCATATTTTACAAAATAGTTCAACTAATAAAAAAAATATAATGTAGAATAGAAATGGCCATCTATAAAATAGTTAATAAATTTTTATTGAAAAATCAAATAAAATAAAACAAATTTTTTACTTTAAAAAATCACTTAAAGTGAAACAGAATGAGTATGTTTTTTTTTTAGCATAGTTATAATATGTTGGGTTTTCAACAACATCTCAAAATAATTAATGTATTTTATGTGACTAGTGCTATAATTGATTGGTATTTTTGGAAATTTTATTTTTCGTCTTCCCAATAAAAATATAGTTTCTACCTAATTCATTTTCCTAAAGAAATAAAGGGTAAATAAAATTTGTTACAAAAAAAGCATCACATCTTGGTCTGGCCCAGCCAGATGTGTTTAAGCAGGGGCGGATGCAAGGTTAAAGTGTGGTGGCACGTGCCCCATACTAATTATTTTTTTTAAAAAAATTATATGTAATAATTGAATATAGCCCACAATCTTTTTTTTGGGTTGTCCCACAATCTTTTAATCCATAAATTTTTACTAATATTTCAAAAGCCCAAAATCTTTTATCCATTATTGATTTCAAAAAATAAAAACTATAGAAAACAATAATGTTAATTTGATCTAGCCACCAATCTATTTATTGGTTTTCTAATTTTTTTCTCTGTCTTCCTTCACCACACGTTATTTTTATCTTTGAGAAAGATAAATAGAATTTCTGCAAAATATGTTTATTCTAACTAATTTAATTTAAGTTTTGTCTCTTTGTACATTGAATTGTCTTCAATTTTGATTTATTATTCATATTTTTTATTTAATAAGCCACAGATTCATGTATAAATTTCTCATTAACTTTTGTTAAAAGTGGTTTAGTTATTAAATTCAGAATATAAATATGACTCAATTGTTAAGAATTAGTTTTAGAGTTAATTAGATTATGTATCAAATCTACTTAAGTTAGATCAATAGTTGTTTAGAAATTTTGGTCAAAGTTAAAAACACTGCCCTAGTTAGGTTAAAAAATTGATATAGTTATATTATGGAGTTTTTAAACGATTGTCTCGTTTGTCTTATTGAAAAAGAACATTTTAATAAGGTGACAAACGAGATAGTAATAAAGAGATGTCAAGAAATGGAGAATCGAAGAGTAATTTTGTAGGAATTTTTTTTTAAAAAATTTTGCTATGATATTTTTGTGTTTTATTTTATTTTTTTGGATTTTTTATTAATATTATATTTTATCATTTAATTTATTAATTAAAAATTATGTGCCCCATGCTAAATAAGTTTCTGGATCCGCCCCTGTGTTTAAGGTATTATAACTCAAAATCAATTTTCTTTTTCATTTTATTTTTGGCCCATTGCAGTAAACCATAGGGTTCTCTTCTCTTCTCTCAGAAAAATGGATCATCTCATTAGGTTTTTCTAGAAAAGAGAAAATGCAGCGGTGGTCTATCCGTTTGTTGTCTCAGCTGCCACCTCCATGTTATTCTTCTCAGATCTGTCTTCTCTTTGTGTTTCACTCATTACGTTTGTCTTTCTCCTTCTTATTTCTATTGGGTTTGTGTTCTTGTCAAAGGAGGAAGTCACCATGAAACAGCCACCTCTTCATAACGCCTTGGAGATGCCGTACACCATGTCAGAACTAGAATCCAGCCGCAGGAGATGGAATCTAACTACCAGATGTCTCTTTGTTCTGCACCATGGGTAGATCTGATATGCTTCCTTAATCAGATCTTGTCATATTATTACTTTGAGTCTCATGATATCCTTTTTCCATATTTAGCCATCGGTGAGGGTAAGAAAAGCCCAATTGTCATTTTTCTCTTCTTTTTCTTATTCATTCTATTTGTTTATCTCATTCCGGGTCTCTGGTGGTAGCACTATCTCATCTTCTTTTAGATCTGGTTCTTGTAGAGTTGTAAAATGTAGATCTATCTATCATCTTTCATCCATGTGCAGTTCTTGTTCCAGATAAGGACTTTACTGTGACTTTATTAACGGATATTGTTGTGTTAGCTTAGGTTTACTTTTAAAGTACGGTATTTGTATAATTACGCATATGCTTATATATTTAATAAAGATAGTGTGATGATTATTCTGTGTTAATATCGAGTAAGTTGATCTATATATATGTCTGTGCATACTAAATGATATAAGTATATATATGTAAGCATATGTATACTTCCACATTGGTGTTTTGTTGTGATGTTGTGGTGATGTGAAAAAGAACCTATAAACATATTTAACAGATTAGGGGTTAATTGGTATTGCATGGAAAGCATGTTGTTGGTTTTGTGTTGTGTGGGTTGGGCTGAGCCACTTCCGTGTAGGTTTGAGCCACTGCGACATGAGTTGAGCCGCTGTTGTGTGATGGGCCCTAATTGTGCAGCGTAGATTTGGGCCACTACCGTGTGAATTTTGACCACGTTTTCTGTTGTATATTATGCATACTATATATGATATCTACATTAGGTTTTTTTTTTTTTGACAACAGATATCTACATTAGGTTGTATATGTATACTTTAACTGTTTTCTTACGTTAATGTAATGATATCGTAATTGTGACTTCGTGAGTTTCCGTTAGGCTCATCTTCACTGGGTAATCTCGATTACTCAGATCTTTTAATTGTCATTTTTTAGATAATAAGATAGAAATATTGACTCATTTTAATGTTAGAGGATTTTCTGTATGTAAAATTCCTAAGATACTTTTTAGCTATATATGCTCATCACAAAAAGTTTCACCAATTCTCTCATGACTGATTGACTGGTAGTGGTACACATAACACATACGGAGAGATATAACAATACTCATAACTTTAGCATATTCCTTTCTGCAACACATAATTTTTTTTTAAAACGACGTTATCCGTCTCTACCGTTGGATATACTTAAATACTTTTGAATAATATTTGCGTTTAACTTGACCAACTTCATATATTCTTAATGATCATCATTATCACAAGAATGGTTTTTTTTTAAGAGAAAACAGTAATTGCTTAACTTATATTATAATAAATATAACTAATCATGTCTCTTTTTGAATTTGTTCTGCGGCCTAACAGAGATATGCATGTATATCGAAGGAAGTGGTGAAAAAAGGTTTTGATAACGAAATGTGTGGAAGATATTAAGCAATAAGTATCTAAGTTAGGTTTGTATTTACTGAATATAAAATATCTTCCACTTAAAATGAAAACCTTTCTTTACGTAGGCCAAAAGAGAATAGAGACAGATAAAACATTAGCTGATCAATGGGAGGCAAAGAAATATTATTTATTATCTATGTAATAGTCACAACGCATACGTGCGTTACATCTTTCATTCCAGATTGAGATTAAAATCGAGGAGAATTGTTAACCGAATCTCATACTGTATTATTTTCGTCTGGGTAAAATCAGGCGTCGTCTCCCAAATGGGAATCGAATTCGGGGTTCTGGACCAACCTCATCAGTAGACCAAGTGATCTATACTATCGTCAGAAAATAGTTGGGAATTTCCGACATATATGTATGTTTCGGAAATCTATTAGGAATTTCCAACCATTGTTCCAACAATCTTTAATCCATTGGAAATTCCTAACTAATTTCCATTAGTTCTCCATTCCTCGATATTGAGTCGAGATTCTGTTTGGAATTCTCATCAGATAAAAAAAAATACCATAAAAATAACTTTTTTTTCTTTTTCTTTTCTTTTTCATAAAACAACTATAAAAATAACGATTGGTATAACATATAACCACAATATAATTTCTCACTTGTGCACGTATTAACATTCATGTGATCATAAAATTAATATGAATTCAACTTTTTTTTTTGTACTTTGATATGAATTCAATTTGTAAGCACAAAAGTGTACATAGATGAAAAAACAATAATGTAAGATTCTTAAAAGTAGGTTTTGTCTACTGGAGAACCCGTGTGAGACTAAAAAAAAATTATATAAACATTTTAGTTATATAATTTTTTTTTCTTTATTTAAAAATTATTATGAGAACCAGTATAACAATTTTAAGTTGGAATTGTGAAAGATTTGGAAGTAAGTAGACTATAAGTTATCTTAGGGAGATTCGTTTATGCATAAACCAGCATTTTTTTTTCTGAGACGAAGTACGAATTTTCTTTTGTTCAGAAATTTCAATATAATTTTAGGTATAGTAATCTACATACTGTGGAACCCATGGTGCAAGCGGATGACTTACATTATTCTATGATAATTCTTACAATGTCAAAATAGGATTATTGGCTTACATAATGAGGCAGAAAACTGGGTTTCTACGGACTCAGTAGTGGAGAAGGTGGCAGTCAGTAATGAGGAATTGTTTAGCTCCACATCACCAACTGAACTTGATTATTATTTTTTTTGGGAGGTCCAGTTAAGACTACGGATCATATGAATCACCAACTAACTGCGATAGCCTCAGAGGGAGAGGTTTACAAGGCCTTATTTATGAAACATCAGGAAAAGGCTCTAGGTCCAGATGCTATGACGGCTTTATCCTTTCAGCATGCATGACCCATCTACAAGGCGGATGTATTGGAGTTAGTTAATTTTTTCCTATGGACAGGGACTTTTGACCAACTCCTAAACTTAGACAAACAAATGTTTGATCTCAAAGATGGTACGGCCAAGTTTTATGAAGGAATCGAGGCCTATTAGCCTCTGCAATGTGGGTTACAAAATAATTTTGAAAGTACTTTGTCAATGACTGAAAGGGGTTTTGTGAGATTTAATATTAGAGATACAATCGGTTTTTATTTTAAGTTGGCTGATTTCAGATAATATTGTAATGCCCCATGATATGTTTCATAGACTAGGGATAAATCTCTCCTGCAAGAATGGGCTTTTCTTCTAAGTGGGTTAATTGGATGATGATGTGCATTACATCAGTCTAATACAGAATACTCATTAATGGGCAACCAAAAAGGGGATATTCCTCAAAAGATAGGCCTTAGACATGGAGATCTTATATCTTCTTACCTTTTTGTTCTTTGTACGGAAGTCCTAATAGCCAATATCCGAAAAGTAGAATGGAACATTTGGTCACAGGTTTAAAGATAGGAAGAGTAAGTTCTTTAATCTCGCATCTCTTCTTTGCGGATGATAATCTTTTTTTTGTCAAGCAAATAAGGAAGAATGTCAAATATTTTTTAAAATCCTTAAATATTATGAAGGTATATCTGGGCAACAAGTTGATTTTTCAAAATCATCACTAAAATTCAGACATACGATCGAAGAATCTCTTCAGGAAGAACTTAAATAGATTTTAGGCTTTACCAATATTAGGGAGATACCCAGATTTTCAGTTTTTTTTTTTCAAGAACGGCTTTACATTAGGGTTAATGGTTAGATGGTGCACTTTCTAATAAACGGAGGAAAGGAATTTTTCACCAAGTCTGTCGCGATAGCATTACTGACACATGTTATGTCGTGATTTTGCTTACCTACAACTGTAACTAAAAAATTAACGAGTCCGGTTGCTCAACTTTTATGGATTACAAGCGGAAATCACAGAGAGATGCACTAGATGTGCTGGGATAAGATGTGCAAGGACGGATAAGATGTGCAAGGACAAAGTAATGGTGGACTTAGGTTTCGGGCAGTATCGGATTTCAACACGGTTTCACTGGCTAAACATTTATGGCGATTACTTGACAAACCAGATATACTTTTTGCAAAGGTTTTTAAAGGTCAATACTTTCAGAATATGGATCATTTGGATCCAATTAAAATATATTTCCCATCGTATGGATGGATGAGTATTATTTTCGCTAGATCTCTAGTTAAAAAAATGGCTAATCAAAATGGTGGAATCCGGAACTTCTATTTCAGTTTGGAATGATCCGTAAATTCTTACATCTCGCCCGAGATCAGCAATCTACATATATAACATTTACCCTCCTTTCACTATCAATAATTTAAATTACCCAACGACTCGAATGTAGAACATTCTGTTGCTCGAAGCAGTCATTGTTCCCGAAGATGTTATTATTATTCAGCATATGACTATAAGTCGAGTGCCAAAACATGATACATATGGATGATATTTTACAAAAATAGAACGTATACGGATAAATCATGTTATAACATTGAACAATTATATCCAGACTCAAGGCATTTGGATAATTTTTTTGGCCCAGATGTGAAATCACTTATGGTATATTCATGGAAGATTAAATTTCCACAAAAAACAGACATTTTATTTGGCAAGTTATCTCGGGATGTGTCGCTGTTACCAAAAATTCAAGGGCACGCAGGAAACAATGTGATAAGATTTTGGGTAGAGTAAGAATCGTAAATCATGTTTTTTTTTTTCCGAATATTCCTCAGTGGTGCAAACATTAGCTCTTTCTAAGATTCTTACTAATTCAAGATTTAATTGATTTGGTAGAGTACATATTCTAAGGTTTGTTCAATATTTTACCAATATTTGGAATATATATTCTACCGACACTACTATAATCTACCATTTTTCTACATATTGTAGAATATGTATTCTGCGAAAATATCAGACAATCTAGGAAATATGGTTAGTGAATATTCACTAAATCTTTTCAAAATCTATCTTTCCTCCAACAAAAAAAAAAACGGTTTATTCATTTTTTTTTTTGCCTTCTTCCCTTCTATAATGCCTCTCCATTTTTATATGAAAATTTTTAAATTATTAGTGGTGTTCACAAATTTTACTATTTTATATCTAATTGTAAATCCTTTTTAGTAGTATAATTTGTTTTATGTTTGTTAATAGTAACAGCTTATTATATATGTTAATAATAAATTAAAAAATAAAATAAAATTATAAGAATTTAATATTATATCTAATAGGAAGAAAATCTCATGCCTTAACTTCATATTTGAAGATGGAAGAGTTGTTGTTACAAAAACAGAAAAAAAAACAAACAAGTTTTAGCAAAAAAAAAAAAAATTTCCGTGGTGAAAAAAATAACGATAAAAGAGAAAAATGAATGGTACTTTTTTATAATCTATTTTCTTTTTTATTAATTTTTTTCTTTTTGATAAAAAAATTAAACAATAATAGGAGAAATGAATGGTACTTTTTTACAAACTGTTTTACTTTTTATAAAAAATTTCCTTTTTTAGTTATTTTCTTTTTTTCGAATAATCTATTTTGATTTATAGTAATATTTTTTTTTTTATAAACTATTTTTTTGTAAACTATTTTCATTTTTTAATAAAATATTTTTATAAACTATTTCCTTTTTATAAAACTATTTTCCATTTTAATAAACTATTTTCCTTTTTCTAAAATATTTTCCTTTTTAAATATTTTCTTTTATTTTTAAATAAAATATTTTGATTTATAGTAAGATTTTCTTCTTTTTTCTTAAACTATATTTTGTTTTATAAACTATTTCATTTTTAATATTTTATTCTCATTTTAGATAAATATATAATTAATTATTAGGGTTAAAATCGGATTATCACTTTTATAAATACAAATGGAATAAAATTGGTTTAGAAAATACTAATAGGACTCTTCCCATTTTAATTCGATCCAATTAGACAAATTTCTCTTGTTTTACGAAATGACTAACACTACTAACTCTAGATTTGGTAAGAACAGTAACATTACAACACATATATTACAATCATAATTAGCAATTACAAAAACAATAAATGCTTGAAACCGTAATTATCTATTTCGGCAAACTCCTGCAACTGTAATTGCAACCACACTCATTGCATCTTAATCAGTCAGACTCCAAGCTTTTGGACCTTATTATTACAAAATTCTCTGTTTCCCTTTTACGTTGCATCTAACTAAACCTTGTTTTGGTGTTCGTACTAAACAGAGAAGTTAAGTCAACCTACAAGAAAAGGCTATGGATATGTACCAGCCAACCACAGATATGGTTTACGCAAATCATCGTAATCTTTTGGTGGGTGATAAACACGCTTATTAGCTGATAAATATAATAATAAAGATTAGAAAAGTGTAGAGAACTGATTGTAGAAATAATAAAATGAATATTGGCTTCAAAGTGGGTTTGAAAGTTACAGTCAGCCCTATGGATCCTCATGGTCAAAATTTTGCAGTTCAAAATGTTTGGGTTATCCACTACAAATCAAATAAGAGAACATCACTAATTATGTCTGATCTTTACCTAACCACGACCATTATTCTCATTTAATTCTTTGTACTTACAGAAATTCTGAGAACCACTATTTTTTATGATATCATCTTCAAAATACCAGTAAAGAAATCTCGTTTCAAAAGTACCATTTATATAACCTAACACGTTTTTATTTTTAAAAATTTCCATTTTATAAACTAATTTACAAATGTGTAAAAAAAACTTTATTTTCTTAGTTATCTAATAAAATCTTACGAATGTATTAATAAAACTTAATATTTACATTTTATAATTTGATTTATAAAAATTTTAAAAATTTTAGTTTCTTATAAATGATTTCACAAATATATATTAAAATTATATATTTAAAACTAAATAGTAAGCGATAATAATTTTGAAAAATGATATTTTAAATTTTAATATAGAAAATAAAAATTCCTTATATATTATTTGAGCATCATAAAATAAGAATAACCTTACCATCATGTGTTTATTACATAATTGCCATGATGATGTGTCATCACTAGAGAGATTATTGAGTCTCAAATAAAAAATCTTATATATTATTTGAGGATCTTAAAATAAGAATAACCTTACAATCATGTGTTTATTACATGATTACTATGACGATGTGTCATCACTAGAGAGATTATTGAGTCTCAAATAAAAAAGATCATACTTTACTAGATAAATTACATATAATGTCATTATATCTTTTATCATATAGAAGATTTTATTCATAATCACTATTATATAACTCAAACTATGATATATTTTATAGACTCTAAATAAAATACATGTTATTTATTGATTCATACATTACTTATTATATATAATTTTTATTATTTATCTAAATAATATAATAAATTTTATTTTCTATTAAATATATATATTTCATATTTATTTAGTAACTTTTTTATGCAAGAAAATATATTTTTATTCACTTTAAATTATATTTATTAATTTCAATAAAAAGTTATATCATTTTATTATATTATACGTACATAATTTTACATTATATATATTTTAAGGTTTTATTGTTCACATATAAAATATAATAGATTTAACATAAAAATTATAAATATATTTAACATATTAATATTATATTAAGTAAATTATGATATAATAATAATATATATATTACTTATCTTAAAAAGGAAATCTAAAGGCAATTTCAGTATATTAATAGAAAGTATTAGTTTATATTAACTTACATAATTATCAGATATATTTATTACATATAACTACATTTATTATAAATTTTATTATATGCAAAAATAATTCAAAGATTTATTTGTTGTTTCCTAAAATGAACCAATATCAATATTTGATTTTTATTTATACCAATCAGTAATAAAATTATAGTTTATGAAACTGAATGTTTCTGTGTATATTAATGAATGACCAAAGGTCTATATATATAGTGGTTTACATGAAGGGATAAAGGAAATATTACATAAACAAGAAGAGGAAAACCTTGGACGACAAGGAATTGGAAAACTCTAAGTATGGACCGATTTAGGCTTGGTTACATTGGGCCGGTTATGAAGTCTATTACTAATCGATTTATAACACTTCCCCTTGGATGACATAACCGTGCCAGATGCTAAGGATCTTTGTACGCTTGGGGATGCTGCCTCATTAAAACCTTACCAAGAAAACCCAGTGGGAGAAAACCATGGTGAAGGAAAAAGAATACAACACGTATTACTCCCTCTGATTTGAGCATCACTGAAGATATCCAAGTTTTCGCATTCCAATCTGATGTATGAGTTTCTTGAGTGTCGAAGTCGGTAATACCTTAGTGAATAGATCGGCTTAATTTCCACTTGACCGACTTGCATAACTTGAACTTGACCGTCCTTTTATAGTTCATGCGTGAAGAAGAACTTTGGGAGAATGTGCTTCGTTCGGTCGCCTTTGATGTAGCCGTCCTTGAGCTGTGCAATGCAGGCCACATTGTCCTCGTACATAATGGTTGGATCCTTGTCTTCAACCATGCCACAATCTGATCGGATATGTTGGGTCATTGACCGTAACCAAACACATTCGCGGCTGGCCTCATGAATTGCCAATATCTCCGCATAATTGGACGAAGTGACCGCGATTGTTTCATAGATCGCCAAGAGATTGCTGTGCCACCATGTGTAAACACATAGCCAGTCTGCGATCTAGCATTATGTGGATCAGAGAGATAACCTGCATCAGTAAAACCAACTAAACCTTCTTTGTTAAGGTTAGTATAAAATAAGCCTAAATTCTTTGTCCCTTGTAGGTAACACAGGATATACTTGATACCGTTCCAGTACCTTTGAGTTGGACATTAACTAAATCTTGATAGGAGACTCGCGGCAAAACAAACGCCAAATACATTAATGCTCATATGGCACTGAGGTATGGAACTTCAGGACCGAGAATTTTTTTCATCGTCCTTCTTTGGACCAAATGGACCACTGTCCAATCCGAGGCTTCTCACCATCATTTGGCTGGTCAATAGGTGGGCCTGGTCCATATTGAATCTCTTGAGTACCTTTTCAGTATATGCCATTTGATGCACAAAGACTCCATTATTCACGTACTCAAGCTGCAGTCCCAAACAGAACTTAGTTTTACCTAGGTCTTTCATCTCAAACTCTTTCTTCAGATACTCAACTGTTTGGGTGATTTTCCCAGAGGAACCAAGGATGTTTAACTCATCCACATACACTGTGGCTATGATTTCTGCAAGTTTATTGCAGTTCCATATATGTAGATCATAGTCTATCTAATGATTGATTGATAACTTGTATCATCGAGACCAATTAACCTTTCTTTAGACTGGTTTAGTATATATACAATGAATTCATATTTATTTATATGGACTGATGTAAATTGTTCTTATATAACTTATTTACCAAGTATTAGTCTATACCATATCCAGCTGCTTTATTTTCAGTCCATAAACAGCTTAGAAACAATGCTGTTCTTGAGAAATTCTTTTCTCATCTTTCTGGTACCTTTATTTATCATTTATCCAGTGATCCATATGCTGCTTACTATATCAATCTGATTTCTTTCTTATGTGTCCAGACATCATAAATTTTCGAGTTTGTAGCAGCACCTACCACATTTGGAGTATATCTCCTTATAATTTTTTCCTTTGTCTGTGTGAGTATCCTTGTGTAACCAAACTATCTTGAAATGCTTGTAAAACATGAACACTTAAGATCATATGGTCTCACGATTTTCTTTCCTTCACAGGACCTATTTATCCACTGGTTTAATCATTTGATGGCGTTTTTCTTATGTGGCCAATACGCCCATCACTTTCATGATCCCACGTTTCATTTTATCTTATGAATGCATTCTTATTCGTGGGTTCTGATCCTCGCTTGTTTCTTTATTGTTCAAGTGCTACAAGCTTGTATGCACTTTCTTATAAATTTTGGTGTTAACACTCTTATGTAGTTCCTATTTTGATCCAGACATGATTTGATCGATTTGAGATTTCATTATCCAGGACCTTTATTACTTTGCAGCTTGGCGTCCCAAGCTACATGGTTTGGTACCTTAGATGTTCAGCTGGCCAGTCTTATATCTCTATGTCTGGACTGGTTTTCTTAATAAACTCGGATTTGTATTATGCACCTTTTTTTTCCGTGGTTTCTTATCTTATGGAACTTATTGGTCTATCTTGTATAGACTTCGTAGCAACTTGATTGTGTCTCTAAGACATCAATTTCGTGGTGCTTAAGCTGATATGACTTAGTCATTTATTTCTTTCCTTTTCGGGTTAATGTGTCTGGCATCTGATTCTGCTAACTTTATATGATCTTTGTATTTCTTTGTTCTCATTGGACGTCTTTAAATCTTTTTCTAGTCCGAAGATCTTGTCAAGACAATGATGGTTAATACCATTTCATTTCTCTTATCATTCCTTTATTTATCAGCTTATTACATTTCTCCTTCTAATGTTGGATATTCGGATTCATTTAGCTCATGTAATCCGTGTTCCTTGGCCACTAAATAGATCACCCATATTTGGCTCAAGGTTTCTTTTAAAATTCATAGGAGAAACATTTCTTATCCAACATATATATATATATTCCCAATCTCCTTATGAGGTTCCATCTTAGACGGCACATATGTAAGTGGTGGTTATATTCAAAATCTCTTAAGATGGCATATGTCTGGCTCATGACCCGTATTCAATCTGAGATGGGAATAGCTGTGCTCACTTATATGGCCTGATTCATATTAATCTTGTATACATGTAAAACTTGTGATGTCTCCAAGCTAATAGACTTTAGAGTCTAAACCTTATAGGTAATGACCTTTGTTTATAAAATTTGGCCAAGTCTTCTTATGATCATCGAATTTGTAGTATAGTCATGGACCACGGGTTTTTCCTCACTTCCCCTCATAAATATACTATAATTTCGTGATGCTTGGAACAATAAATCTAATGAGTTTCCCTTGTGCACATGTAACACAACGTGAGATTCTATGGGATAACTCTTTGTGCCTTTTCATGATCAATCTTTACATCAAGTTTTGGACTTGGATGGCTAGTCCAGTCGTGCCATATAGTGTAAATTTCGTAGGGTATACTTGGTTACCATGACTTTTCATACTGATCTTTGGCATAGTCTATATCAATAGAGAATGAAAGTATAGTCTCGACCATTTTCTTTTAATGCCCTAGGCGATTTTAAGGAACTTTTATTTCCTTTTGCCCATTGTTTCTATTTGGAAACCATTATTATAACTCAATGGGCTTTGTATGGGTGAGAAATTCATGCCTTTTGGTCGAGATTTTATACTTGTATTTTTGAACTCATATTGCCGTTTATATAAGCAATAAAACATTCATATTATCAAGTAAGAATCAAACAAGATAATGGCAATAAAATAAACTCAAAGTAGTTCTAAAATGTCAAACAAAGCATGAAATATAAAATCAGAATGTCGAAATCCCATTTCTTTAGTGAATGTATAAGCCGGCCTCTCAGTCCATGTGTTTCCACACAACTTCCTCCTTATTATTAATAGCATTATTTGCTTCAGGAGGTCTCATCTCACTGTTACGTTGCTCAATGTATCTTTTCTGCAGTTTTTCAAATATGCTGATAGTATCTCTTAACTTTATGCTTTCTTTGCTCAGTTTCCAAAATGTATGACAATAGGTTATTATAGTTGGTGCAACTTTTGGCCTTCTATGATAACAACAAATCCTTTGGATGAAATGTGGAGTATGTCTTATATAGTAAGTCCTCATGTGTTACTACTTCACCACATAGTTCAAGACCACATGCAATTTTCATTAGAGCAGAATTATATTCGTCCACGGATTCAAAATCCTGGAAATTGAGAATCCTCCATTCTTTCATGGACTTTCGCCATAATACCATTGAGTATCTTTCATTTAACTTTGTCCAAAGGTCAAAGAGATCCTCAATATTTATGTACTGATCTCTCAGTTCCTCAGTGAGATGATAGGACATAAATGTTATGGCTCTATGCTTTTGGCTTTCAATGATACATCTCCCGAGTCCTCTAGACTTTAGAGCAACTCTAGTATTCATTACCCATTCTAGAAAATTATCTCCAGAGAGATTTAGGGCGGAATAATCTGAGGGTTCGAATCTCGACATCTGAATCACATTATCAATCAATTCAAGAATTTAGGATTCATGCAAACAATGCATATGATTTCAAGACATTCGACCATTTCTTGCAATGCTAGGTCTATATGTATCAAAATGAGATAATATGCATAAACCACACAGCTTAATTATATACTTGAGCCACATGGCTATGAGATGAGGATAGGATTCAAGGTCTTTAATATATTCAGGGTTTCAGTTTATGAATGCATCAAGAAAACTATCATCTTAGCTCTCATGCAATAATCACTAATCATTCCTAAACCTCAAAATAAAATTTCGAATTTAATCAATCTGGTAATTAGGGTTTTCAAGGCCCTTTAGGATTCAAACTCGAATTAGGGTTTTAAGAATCAATATACAATGAATCTATCAATGTCTAAGCTATCATACGATTAACAAGCTGATACAAGTAATAAGTTATCATGCGATTTAAATAATTAATCATGCCAGCGGTTTTATCAAGTAATCATGTGATTTTCTATGCATAAAAATCAATCATAACCAAGTATGATATAGGAAAAATAATAAAAAGAAATGGTCATGCAAGGATTATGATTTTACAAAATTTCCTTTCTCTGAAAAGGAAAGACTAGATTTTCCTATTCGGGATAGAATCATGGTTTGCAATTTTGGATTTCAAGGAATCAATAAATCAATCAATACAATCAGAAAAAATTATCATAGAATTGAATCAATCAAGGAAAATTTAGGGTTTACGTCTAAAATCGGATTTTAGGGTTTAGGGTTTCATAGAATAAACAGTTCTGAATTATGATCAAGTCAATAAATCAATCAAACAATATAACAAAACTATCAAAGATTCAGGATTAGGGTTTAATCAATCAATCAAACAATATAAAAAAACAATCATGATTCAGAATTCGGGTTTTAGGGTTTACAAATTAGGGTTTAACAACCTAACAAACATATTCTAGATCATGATTGAATTTAAAAACATGTTTCTGTTAAGGAAGTAATCTTAATATATTTTCAAGGTTGATAGAACAATTAGTCAATGAACCAAAATCAAATTTAGGAATTTATAAAATCAATTTTGGGGTTTTCACAAACTAGGGTTTCAGATTAGGGTTCTAGTTCCATTAGGTCAGATTCGATCTTATGTTTTAGGGATTCGATTTTGTTTACTTTAAATACCGAATAGGTTGAATGGATTGAACCGGGAGCTAAAAGACCTCGGAAAACAAGCTGACCACGAGCTGCAACGAACACGAGCTGGATTGGATATGTTTTCACGGCGGCGGCTGCTAGGGTTTCGTGAGCTCAGAGTTTTAGAATAATTGTGCTGATAACGTGTTATGAAACTGAATGTTTCTGTGTATATTAACGAATGACCAAAGGTCCATATATATAGTAGTTTACATGAAGGGAGAAAGGAAATATTACATAAACAAGAAGAGGAAAACCTTGAACTACAAGGAATTGGAAAACTCTAAGTATGGGCCGACTTAGGCTTGGTTATATTGGGCCGGTTATGGAGTCCATTACTAATCGATTTATAACAATAGTAATAAATAATTATTCATTTTGAAGCTTTCAAAATTTTTATTTGAATAACTTTCTATAGTTTAGTCTATTATTTGAAGTTTTCCAATTTTATATGAAAATAAAATGAAAATTGTATTTTTTAAAAGAAAATAGTTTTTTGTTGGTGGTGTAATTATTAAAAAGTACTAATCGATTTAAATATCAATTTTTTAAAATAATTAATCTTATTATTTAATTTATTTTAATTATAATTATTATTTATTTTTAGAATAACCATTTTAGTAAATCATTTATGTAAGATGATAAAATTTATGCAACGATAGAAAAGAGTTGATTAATATCACTAAATCATTTTGTCTATAAAATAATTCAAGAAAATTTATAAAAAAATTTCATAATCATTTATATAGCTAATATAATTTTCAAAATTAGATTTATTATTTTATATGATTTTAAAATATATATGATAAAATATTTATATATATACATATCACATTCCGCACAAGGTGCGGATTACTACCTAGTTATAATATCAAGGGGAAGAATTACATTGATCGGATCTTGGTGGAAAAATTATTTTTTCAATGTCAATATGATGGCAAAAAATCTTATAGATTTTTTGAATATGCGAGAAGAGAGAACAAGCAAAAATTTCAGGATATATTTTTCTCCCAAATAATGCGCATCTCATTATGGAAAGGCAGCCATTGGTTAATTACTTAATTGTGATTATTTTTTTGTATTTGAAACATAATTTCAAAAGAGAAAAACAAGTTGTAGGAACTTTATTTACGACCGCCTTTCTCTTTGAAAATTACTACAACCTTTATTCTAAGCTGTAGAAAAATAATCTGAATTCGGCTACTCCTAGTGCTTGAAATCCCTTTGTCTATATCTCCCAATCGTGAGCGGTAGAGATCTAAAGCATCAAACAAATTTTACTACTGGATGAAGATAATATAGCAAGATAGTAAATACAGTCGCAAAACACGCTCTCCTAGATCTGTCTGCACTAGACATCATCGTCCCAGTTAACAATTTACTAGCATGGAGAAAGAACCTTCATCTTTCAATGAAAGCCTAATATGGCCATTTTATAGCTAAGGATTTACCCTTTGATACTAGCAATCCAAACATTGTTGAGAATAGAAACTCTAACCTCACTGATGGCATTTGTCCCTTTAGACAAAAGAGATGATAAAGGGAAGATTGGATGAAAACCGAAAAAAAAATTGGAGAATCCGGAGATTAGATCTGAAGAATCGAAATTTATTAGCCGAAAGATCAGAAAATTATATACAGAAACAAACAAAAAAACCAAACCGTCGACAGAGGTCAATGGCCGGTTATCCAAACTCAAACAGAAACTTGAAACTGCTAGTAAATTCTAGAGAGAGGTCATAGAAGAGAGAGAAAAAAACTTACACCATTTTTAGACCGGTGTATTTCTTAAGTTATAATTATGATTAAAATATTTTTATTTTGCAAGAAATATATTTAGATTCTACCTACAGCTGAAATATCTAATTTTTTTAATGCATTTTATTATTAATATAATTTGTGTATTTAGACGAATTTTCTCTATTTAAAAAAAAAACTAATTTGATATTACATCCAACATTCAGATGATGCATTTCTTTGGTGTCCGATTCTACTGGCATCATGAGATGTTTTGCCTCTATCTTTCTATAGCATATACCACATCATCCATGGTGCAGTTTGGTGGCCTCCTTTGTCTATTCTGTGGTATTGATTGGTGGTCTCGTGGTGACGTCAAGGCGAGGCTCTCTCACTAGATATGTCATGATGATATTCGATTGGTGTTTCTCTCCTCTATGAGTTCTCATGGTGTTTTTCTGGATGCGGTGATCTCAAAGTGGTTTGGTCTGATGCTGCAAAGTAGATATGTTGCTCTGAAGTCAAGGTTACAGTATGGCAGTGAGTGGTCTCGTGGTTGGTGTCTTGTCTAATGTCTCTTTTAAGAAGAAGATCTGTTCAAGGATACCATAACTAACCAATCTGGTATATTGTTCCAGTGAGATCTCTTTCCAAGGGTCATATTTTCCCTTCTCATTCGTTCGTGTTCTTGTGGAGTATGTGAAACTTTCTTTTCGTTTTCGGCTGTTGTCTCGTACTGAGTTCTCTAGTCGGTTTAGGAGTTGGATTGTGGTGGACGTTTTTCAGTTTATGATAATTTATGTAAAGATTATATGATTTGTCTCACTCCCTAATGTCGTTAAGTTATCTTTGATATATACCTATTACACTTTCTTGGACAGGGGTTTTGTGAACCATCGAGGTTTGGTGTATTGGCAGCATCTTCTATCTTGACAATGATTATGTAGGATGCAAAATTAAAAATTTATTATTACTATTTTATTTTTCTACTTTAATTTTTCTTTAATTACAGTTTTAAATTATTAATTTAACTTTTTTAAAAAATGTTTTAATTAAATACATCCCAGTTTTACACCGAAAGCTTAATTACAAAATTTATAGTAAAAATAAAAATAAATAGAATACAAAGTAGAATAGATTGAATAAATATTTATTTTGCCAGAATGTATCCTAATTTTCTTATCTAATTCTTTTTTTGATGATTAATTTAACCTCTGATCAAAAATATGATTTAATATTTTTAATTTCAGAAACTCTTTTAAAATTTTTATGAAATTTTTTTTTTGAAAATGTTTTATGCAATAAAATTCAAAAAATAATATACTGTCTATGCAAAATGGTTTCTGCACTTTTATAATTTTGCTTATTGTTGAGAATCATCTTTTTTTTTGTCTTTCTGAAAAAATATTAACATCAAATAAAAACTGGAAAAAAGGGGATGGAACAAAGAAATCCCGCGGTAGTCGCTATGATCCATAATGGTGCATCGATATATATATATATATATATATATATATTGAACTATATGAGTATATGGTGCAACAATATTGCAAATTATTGAGAATGGTACAGTTAAAAAAAATATATATTGTAAAAAAAAAAAAAAAAAAAAAAAAAAAA
>OVBI01000494.1:0-71284 GCA_900406495.1 Sisymbrium altissimum | reverse complement strand
ATAATGTGACAATTTGCTTTTCAATGTAGCATTATTAACTAATTTTCCCATTTTCTTTTCTGGTGGTAATGGTTCAAGAGAAGTTTAGAATTGATTTTCTAGATCTTAAGAGTTTGAAACCCTTTCAAAATGTTTCTTTTTTTTTCTATATCAGTTTTGGTAATTTAAAAACAAAAGCTAAAGCAAACGATGGTATTTTTTTACAACACAAATTAAATTTCTATACAATGTTATATTATGTAAGATATATGAAAATTCAAAAAGAAGAAGAGGTTTTTTGGCAGTCAATAAACATCTAAAGGAGCTTAATTTTATAAAATATTTGAATTTCATACTCATATGGCAGAGTTGACAATCACTGGGAGTATTCGATAGTGATTTATTTGTCTTGTTTGCTCACACAGCTATCCCAGTTCTCAACTTTCTCCTGGATCGCACTCAACTCCATTTACTCACCAAAAGCAGGTTTTGTGTATTCCTATCTTTCCAGAATCAGCTACACATTTCATGGAGTATCCATCCAATATCTAATTTGTTTGGCTCCACGTTTTCTAATGGTTAACTTACATGATCTTCATCGACAAAACTATTCTTCTTTTCTCTTCTTTCTCGGTTTGGCCTGTAGACGTTCATTTATCTTATGTAAATTATTATGCCTACTTTTTACTTTATTAAATGTGAAATCTGGATTATCGGATGATGAATGATGAATGAACAAATACAGATATCATCCTATTTGTTTTGTAGTCGCCTTCTTCGCTGAAGTAGAAGATCAATAGTATCATAATTTACCAACAGCCATTATAAAGACTTCATATTGTTTTTCAAAAGTTACTCTAATTAATAATATGCAAAATCCTCTTTAATACCGTTGTTATATTTATCTATTCAACTATCGGATACATACACCAAGTATGTGATACTTGCACTTATTCAGCGAACTTTTAGTGTAATAGTAATAATTTTGAAATGTAACATTTCATTTCATATCAATTTTATTATTGGGCGTTTAGAGCTTGAAATGTGTTAAAACAATGGGAAATTGGGAAGACATAGGGTGAGCCGTAGACGATCACAATGGTGTACAGGCCCGCGGTCATTCTGAAACATGATAAAGGGTCAAAGCACGTGGAAGCTTTGTCTGACTTAATTAGAAGAACATTGAATACATTGTTTTACTCGTAAGTCGTATAACATGCAACATACTAACATAGTAGTTTATTTTATATATACATGACATTATCACAACGGAAAGTAATTTCGACTATCTATAAGACTAATCTTCTTCTTTTTTTAAAAGACATACACAGATATTTGAAAAGAACGAAGATTCGGATGCAATGTAACATAGGACATAGTAAAGCAGTGTAATATGTATTTCTTGTGGTAAGATTTGGTCTAGGTCTAGGTCTTAGGGCGTCATTGGTTTGTTACCGGTTCTCCTGGTTTGATACCGGTTTGTTGTTTCAATTTGGTTGGGTAAAAATTGTAAACCGAGCCCAACTCTGGGATTGTTTGGTTAAGTGGGTTGAAGCGGTTAAACAGATGTAAACCAAAAATCCAAAAAAATTTAATTAATGCAAAAAAAGTTAAAAAAAAAAAAAAAGATTTGGTCATGAGATGTACCGCATGGCGCATGGTACGTCCGATGAAATTGTCAGTCTCTTTCATATATATATATGGAGTGGATATATGAATCAAAGATTTAGATATTTTACTTAGCACTAAAAAAGTTGGATGGAAATTGGTTAATCAAAATCCTTGAATCATATAAATAAATAAATGACAAAAGATTTGAAGCATACATCCATAAAGCTATTAGTGAAAGCCTGAAAGGTGGGGTTGAGGTTGCCTGTATATTACAAAGTTCGAATGCTATAAGAAAATTTGTTAATAACTTAACACAATACCTCCATTATCGTTTATTCCCAAGGACACATGTGTAACATCCAACACAAGTATAGTTTGACTGCATATAAACAAGGGTAAGGCGGGTCCTACTGTAGGGGACTAGGGGTTAAAACTTAAAAGAAAAACAAGGGGCGGGAAAGAAAACTTGGTTTAATTAAAAATTCCACCAATGCTTTCATTGAGAGTTGAACTCAAGACCTCCCGCTTACTAAACGGGTGCTCTAACCAACTGAGCTATGAAAGCTTTTGATTTAACTTTAAACTTAACCTTATATATTATTGTGTTTTTGGTTACATACTAACTGTTGAGATATCTTTACAGAACAAACAAAAATCTGCTTAACATATGGATTGTAACAAGAATATGAATATTTTTAATTTGTGACATGGTTTATCTATTACATTTTATAATATTCAGTTGTACAAGTCGTTAGGATAGCATTGATATTTTTTCTTGAGTCATCTACGAATGTTTATCTGAACTAACCTACGATAGATGGTTAATTTTTTTAAAAAAAGATTAAATTCACGTCCACTAGAACTTTTCAACCTATAACTTCTGCATGTACAACACTATCAAAGTGATCATTGATCAAACCGTTAGAAATCTCATCAACGTCAAATATACATCTCAAGCTGGTTATAGGAGATCAATCACTCAAAGTCACTGCCATCGAGATTGATCCATGGATCGAGAATTAACACAATCTTCTAAATGTTTAATATTACTAGCTTTGTCAATATTTCATGCCCTGTTAAGTAGAACGATTTCAATATATCATTATTGTAGTTATTGAAAATGTAAATATATATAGTAATATAATTTCTGTATATAAATTTGATACAACGTTTTCAAATAATTTTAAACATTTGTTTTTAGTTAATAACAGAGAAAAGCACTCCAGCAAAAAGTAAGAAGTAACAAATTTGTCATGTGCTACATTATGAAATTTAATCTATTAAGAAGGATTTTTCTTTTTTCTTTTTCCTTTTTGTGTTCTTTCTATTTCATAATACACACACTATATATATATAACTTGACTCGTATTGCTTTCCTGTAAATTACTTTCATGAAACATATAAAGGATACACAAGTGTAAGTTACCAAAATCTAGAAAATTTGGAAACAATTCAATTAGGACTATTTTTATTACTAAAACTTTAAAAATTAAGATATGAAATCTTATTAGTGACACATGTTAACTTTTTTTTAATGAGGATTGCAATGCAATCTACTGAATGTAATTATCAACCGCTTATAATCTAACAACCGCAAAAACATCTGCCACGTGTCTACACAATGTGGAAATCTTATCCTCGTACAATCCATGACAAGCAAATTTGCTAAACTTTATACATTTGAATGCATGTATTTGCTCTCTATTTATTCTTCTAAAAAGAATTAACATATTTGTAGCTTTTCCCGTTGCAAATGATTTTATTTGTTTCTATGTACAAATCTTTTTTATACATACGTTATAAATCTGTGGACCAATTCTTTCTGGTCAACAATTTAGACAAGAATTCGAAAATCAACAGTCCAAATAATTTTCTTTCCAAATTATGTATATATTTTAGTCAAAATGTAGGTGATATATAGTTCTTATATTAGATTACCATTTACCAATATACCTGTAAACTATAAAATTTATAGTTTGACCGTGATAATTCATCTATAAAAATTTATGTTATTTACAGATTAGTAATGCATATATAAGAAATATCTTTTTACTAATTTTATTTTAAATTACTATTACATTATCTGCTAATCTTTTAAATTTACTCTGCAAAGGTAATTTTTCACATCGAATAATTGTTTTTTTTATCATAATTTATGTACATTGTGATTTAGTCATTTTATTTTAGATCTTTATTATATTACCATTAGAATTTTAAAATTACTGTGCAAATATAACCAGTTTACTTATATTTATTTATAAAAAATACTGCAGTAATAAGGGAATGTTCCAAAATTACTACAAGACACTATTATCTGTACTTGCACTCGCAACCCTATATTGTAGATAGATGGCCAACTGGTAGTAAAAGAATAGTCACCACTCCTTCCGTAAAAAGATAAGATTAAACAAAAAAAATTCACCACACTCTCTCTCTATATATAAACAGGTGTTAGTAAAGAACCATCCCTAGTTACGTCCTAACTCCTGCATTCGCAGCATTTCGGACGCTCCTTCGTTATCTTCGATATTGTTGGTTTCAGAGATATCTCTCCTGCAACAAAATCTGAGAATCGAAGGTCGATCCTCTCTCTTACTCATCCTCGCCCTTTCTTCTTACTGTATTTCACCGAACTCGAGGAGTATCGACAACGTCTTTGTGTTTTATTTTCGATTCTAACTGGTTGAACATGTAGCGATTTGCGGTGTTCAGTTGCTCTTGATTTAGCTGCTTCCTTTTTCTCAAAAGGTTTTTTTTTGTTGGTCGTAGTTGAGTTTGCAGATATATGGTTTTGGGGTTTTTTTCTTCACATACCCCCACCTAAAGAGTGCAATTTATTTAATTTGTTTTTCGAGAGTTATGGGTCCGAGAGTGACTCTTGAATTCTGCATTTCTGAATTCGGAACTCCGATCAGATCTATAGAGTTGATGATTTTGGAGACGATAAACTTTTCTGATAGGGTTTGAAGGTCTCATCGAATTATCCGTTGATCTTCCCGCTTAGGTTTTTGAATTTTAACGTAATCTTTTTTTTTGTTGTCAAACACGTTGATCCAGCATGATCTTTGGCATCTGCTCGTGGTGTAGATAATTTGCTATTTGGTGTTTGATAAGACCGTCAGCTTTATCTAACAATTTGAGAAGACTGCTTTACCACTTGTTGTTTTTCTTATACCTTGGCTCGCTGTTTTGTTTGTATTTAAGTTCTAAGCTTAGTGATTGTTACGCTTTTGTCTCATTATTTCATTGACTGGAAACGTTTTCGTGTTGTCCTCTTGCAGAGATATGGCTAGCTTGGTTGGTAGGCTACGTCCACGACCTGCGCGTAGACCAAATTACACCGTAGATGATTCCGATGACGACGATGACTTTGTTCCAAACAGGGATCTCACAATTGAACAAGGAATTGCCGCAAGCGAAGCGGTCTGTCTCTGTGTCTGATTGTGCAAATATTTACTGTTCATCATAGGTTTCCTTGCTGCAGTATATTTTCCTTATATAGTTGTTTATCTAAATGTTAGGGAAATTAAGAAAATACATACAAAAAAATTCGGATGCAGCAGATTTTTTACCCATCGTTAATTTTTGTATTAAGAATGCCATGTATTGATTGCTTAACACTGCAGTGACCGAGAATTATTTTCCATTTGTAGGGTAGTCGTCGTCTTACCGAGATGGAAAAGATTTTGGATTACGAAATGCGTCATTTGGCATCTAACGATCCGGATACAGATAATGCTGTACCGGAGCAAGTTCTTGTGAAACAATATCTTGTGAAGTGGAAGGGATTATCGTACCTACACTGCTCTTGGTATCATACTTTTTATATATGTTTTATGTTTGAACATGCTAATTATTATGTTCATGGTGGTTTTGTTGTGCCTCTTATTGTTACTTATTTTCTCTTTTTGGTTTGCCAATCACAGGGTGCCCGAGGAGGAATTCCAGAAGGCTTACAAGTCCATTCATCGTTTAGAATGTAGAGTGAAAAGGTTTCATAAAGAAATGGAGCCAACCGGTAACAATGGAGATGATTTTGTTGCCATTCATCCTGATTGGACCACTGTTGACCGGATTATTGCTTGCCGGTTAAGTGATGGAGAATTTTTTTTTATTATTATTATTCATGGAAATTCAGGAGTATGTGTTTATTCTTGGTTTTTTTTCTGTTTGTTGCAGAGGAAAAGATGATCGGAAGGAGTATCTGGTGAAGTACAAAGAACTTTCTTATGATGAGTGTTATTGGGAATCTGAATCAGACATCTCAACCTTCCAGAACGAAATCCAAAGGTTCAAGGATGTAAACTCTGGTCATCGTAGAGATAAATATGTTGACCCTGAGAGAAATCACAAAGATTTCAAACAATTCGATCATACTCCTGAATTTATTACAGGTATTCAGGCTACTTGAACTATTATACTGTTTCTGTAATGGCTATGAATCTATGATATATAGCTCCCCTTGTTTGGTATTGTATATGTTATGATTTCTTTGTCTTCTGTTGAAGGCTCATTGTATCCGTACCAGCTTGAAGGGCTTAACTTTTTGCGGTTTTCGTGGTCAAACCGAACTCATGTAGTCCTTGCCGATGAGATGGGGCTAGGTATGTCTTAAGTAATATCCCACCCTAGCTGGTGACATAGATATTTCCGTCTAATATGAGAGGCTTTTGTTTATCCATTTATGTGACGTTAATAAGATTGAGATTTGTGGTGTTGCAGGCAAAACAATTCAAAGCATTGCCTTTTTAGCTTCGCTTTTTGAGGAAAACTTGGCTCCTTATTTGGTAATTGCTCCCCTTTCTACTCTGAGAAACTGGGAGAGAGAATTCGCCACCTGGGCACCACATATGAATGTGGTATGTAAGCAGTTGCGCACGCATCATATGTGTTAGGTTTATTGGTTAACAGAATGATGTTCATCTTCATTTTTACGTGTTTCAGGTTATGTACGTTGGTACTCCTCAAGCTCGTACTGTTATTAGAGAACATGAGTTTTACTTCCCAAAAGGTCGAAAGAGTGGAATCAGTGGAGAAAGCAAGCAAGACAGAATTAAGTTTGATGTCATCCTCACGTCTTATGAGATTATCAACATGGACACAGCATTCCTCAAACCAATCAAGTGGAAATGCGTGGTATTTCTGTCTTATTATAATGGTATTCTAGGTTTTTATCTTTTCTTTAAATCTCCTATGTTGCTTATGAATCATTTATTTTTGGATAGATTGTTGATGAAGGCCATCGGTTGAAAAATAAAAATTCAAAGTTGTTCAATTCGCTGAAACAGTATACGAGTGACCATCGTGTTCTTTTGACGGGAACACCACTTCAGGTTCGTTTGGTGATTTTGGTTCTTTCATTTCTCGATGATAAAAATCTGTTTATACTAACTATCCTACGTAAGGATATACCTAATTAGGTATGATCTGTGAAAGAGGGAAGTTGGATCCCTACTTAAAGCTAGATCCCTATATAAAGCTGGATCCCTTATTTATGATTTGATAATACTGAAATTGCTGTTTTGGTGATTTTAAGGCTACTGTTTTGATCATGGTTAAAGTACACAGAGAAATATAAAATAGATTTTTCGATGTTTTCTGTCTATAAACTATACCAATTGTTACAAAAATGCATCACGTTAAGAACTTGTTGCGCACAGCATAGACTGTTCTATTGACTATCTTTGTATATGGACCGTTGACTCTTCTGTATCACTATTGATTGTGTGATGTTTTTTCAGAACAACTTGGATGAGCTTTTCGTGCTCATGCATTTTCTTGATGCGAGGAAGGTTAGTAAAATGATTACACAATAAGTAAATCTACTAAAATATTTAATAACATAGCAAGGTTTAATTATTTTTTTTTTTATATACTTGCAGTTTGGCAGTTTGGAGGAGTTTCAAGAGCAATTCAAAGACATAGATCGAGAGGAGCAGATATCAAGGCTCCACAAAATGCTGGCTCCTCATCTGCTCAGAAGTATTAACCCGAAACTTGATCTTATTAATAAGTGTGCTTGAAAATGAAATGTCCATGGTGAATCTTGCTTTGATTGCTGTTTCAGGGTTAATGAAAGACGTGTTCAAGGACATGCCCCCTAAGAAGGAGCTCATTGTGCGGGTTGATCTGAGCAGCCAGCAGAAAAAAATTTACAAAGTTATTATGACCCGGAATTATAAAATATTAGGGGGAAGAGTATCTAAGGTAAGTTTTGTGGATCCAGCTGTGCTAATGCGGATTAATACACAAAAATGTTGTTTTGGTCAAGGAACCTTATAAAATGTGGTTGGTTAAACTGTTTCAGGTATCGAATGTGCTCATGGAACTACGGAAAATTTGCCTACATCCCTACATGGTGGAAGGTGTTGAGCCAGAATATAAAGATAGAAATGAAGCTTTTAAGTAAACATCTCATCGCAAAATCCTGACGGATTCCTTTATAGTACGGTGTGGAGTTTTTGTGCTGACTCTCGTTTGAATTTTTCTTAAATGTATTAAAGGCAGCTCCTGGAATCATCTGGAAAATTGCAACTTTTAGACCAAATGATGGTCAAGCTTAAAGAGCAAGGACACAGGGTTCTCATTTATTCACAGTTTCAGCACATGTTGAACCTACTTGAAGACTACTGTACTTACAAGGTATCTGAGCTTGCTAAATATATGTGGCATTCTTTTTCTTTTTTGTTTGCTGTGGAATAGCAAGTAGCATCAATTCAATATTTCTTCTAATTTGAGTCACTCAAGGTTTAATTCTTTATATCTTGTGACGCCATGAACATTAACATAGTGTCCATTTATCTATGCACCAGAGATTCTTTGGCTCTATAACTTACTTTTCTATTTGCGTCTACGCAATCAAGGATAATCTTTTGTATGACATATTGTACGTGCCTTACATGTTATTTATTTTTTGTTCAGAATTGGTTCTATGAAAGGATTGACGGAAGGGTCCGTGGAGCTCACAGACAAGCACGGATAGATCGCTTTAATGCTGAAAATTCAAACCGGTTCTGTTTTCTGCTTTCTACAAGAGCTGGGGGTGAAGGGATAAACCTTGCAACCGCTGATACGGTCTTCCTGTACGACAGGTTTGATCTCTCCAACATCTCTTCGATCCATGTTTTTTTCTTCCTTTAAGTTGTTAGAAAAGGTAAATAATCCTTTAGAGCCTGAGTTTGTGGAAAAACTATGTGGATATGCTTTAGTTGGAAACAAAAAAAAAATAGAGTAGTTTCTTTGGATCTTCAAAGTTAAGCCAAAAGAAATGTATTGCATTTATGATTATTGAAATGTTTGACACTACTTCTGTAGTGATTGGAACCCTCATGCCGATCTTCAAGCTATGGCTAGAGCTCATCGACTTGGCCAGACGAAGAAGGTAATTTTGGATGGCATCAATGTGGTCTCAACTTTCAGTTTCCATCTTTTTTATTTTTATTTTTGTATGTCACTGATTAAGCCTTCTGTCTTTAGGTTATGATTTACAGGCTCATAAGCCGGGGTACTGTTGAAGAGAAAATAATGGAAATCAGCAAAAAGAAAATGATTCTAGAGCATCTTGTTGTGGGGAAATTAAAAGCTCCAGACTTTAGCCAGGTAAGTTTTTGTCTATAAAATTTGGAATTAAAAGGTAGACATATCATAAAGATTGCATTTGTTATTTGGAGTTGATGTAAAAGATGGAAACAGGGGACATCAAAATTAAAAATATAGAAATGCCAGATAAGAATTAGGTTCATACTTATTTACATGCCTAATGATTCTTATTGCTACCAGGTTTATTGAGTGTTCTGTTTACGTGACTTTCACTTATAGGAAGAGTTAGATGACATAATCAGGTATGGCTCCAAGGAGCTTTTTGCTGAAGAGAATGAGGAAGCAGGAAAGTTTGGAAAAATTCATTATGATGATGCTGCTGTCGAAGGGTAAAATATTCTTCTTCTCTTTTTCACTTTCCTATTGATTCTGTTTCAATAGTTTCAATTTTAAGTCACCATCGTTAATTGCCTAATTCGCGATTTATCTCCACCTCTTCTTCTGCAGGTTGCTTGACCGTGATCATGTAGATGCTGAGGAGGTCTCAGTGGATGATGAAAAGGAAAATGGGTTTTTTAAGGCTTTCAAGGTTTTTTTGACTCTCCTCTTTTTACTAGTTTTTGATGTTCTTCCTAGATGAGTCGTTAAACGTTCATTTTTTGTTATGATGCATATAGAAATTGCCTATTGATTGTGCCAAACTGATAACAATACCATAGAATTCGTATTCAATGGATTCTCTGAAAAGGACGTATGTCAAATCCTTTATGCCTACCTTTTGTTTGGATTGCATTTTAAGAAAGAAGCAGCACTGTTCATTTGTCCATCACAATGTTAATTGGATTTCTCTGCATGTGAGATTTTGGTGTAAATATGAACAGGGGATGGAGTAGTGGATCATATAATAGAAAAGCAGTAGACATTATGAATGAGAACTGTACTTTTGGTTCGGATATTTTTACTTCGAGTTATGTGAAAACTTTTTGAGAGAGTAACGAACATGTGGATGTCCTACAGAAGTTATCATGCGTGCATGCATCCACTTTCTTTCTACAAATATGATTACCCCTTTAAGCTTTTTCGTGTTCCCTGTGCATTAGGTGGCAAATTTTGAGTACATAGATGATAATGAGGCTGCCGCATTAGAGGAGGCACAAGCTATAGAAAACAAGTCTTCACAAGGTGATTCTGGTAGAGCAAATTATTGGGAAGATTTGTTGAAGGACAAATATGAAGTGCAGCAAGCCGAGGAGCTCAATGCTCTTGGAAAGAGGAAGAGAAAGCGTAAGCAGGTATACTCTTCTTGATCCAACCTGTTCAATTATAGGCTTGTAGCATCAGATGATAGTGATTTGTCATTATATCTTCTTCTCTGTCTTTTTGCATAAATTTGTTCCATGGCTCTCTTCGTTCTTGAAAAGCTTAGGGAGCTAGTATCTTTTAACAAAGGTGTTCTTAATTATTCCTCTTCTTGTTTATTTTACTAGATTATTGAAGAAGCGACTGATGATGAAGAAGCCGAACCTACTGATGATGAAGAAGCCGAACCTACTGATGATGAAGAAGCCGATCCTACTGATGATGAAGCACCTAGACAGGGAAGCCAGATGGCTAAAAGGTCTTACAGGAAAAGGACTCCAGGTACTAATTTTTTTTTTGTGTAGAATTATTTTTCTTCTTGTTAATCTTACTAGATGATTGAAGAAGATGAGCTTTCTTGTTTAGAAGCTAGCTCTGACGATGAAGAAGCCGAACCAAGTAATGCTATAAAGCCTTACAGTCCTGGTAATACAGTTTTTTTATCTATTAAATTATGTTTCCAAATATATGTTTCAAAGATTCCCAATTAAGTAACTTTTTTCTTTTTTGCTGCCAATTGCTTTGATAAAAGGCGAAGGGAGATCTACCATGGTGTTAGGTTTTAAGTGGCAGGAAAGGGATATTTTTTATAAGACGTTGATGAGGTATATCTTCTTTCTGGTAATAAGGTCTCTCAGTGTCTGCGCACAAGTTTGTGCCTTCCTTGCAGTTAGCATGGTTTCCACATTTTTTATGATACATAATATGCAGGTACGGAGTTGGCAACTGTGATTGGACGGAGTTTGCTCTTCCCTTAAAGCAGAAGACCTATGAAGAAATTAAAAAGTACGTACTTAAGCCATTGAGGCTAGCTCTTCTCTTCACCTGCTTCACAAAAAACTTATCACTTATTCGTTGCAGAAGATAGATATTTTATTTTTTCGTCAACTACTTGTCTAATTCGTTGTTTCTCAGTTATGGAACACTTTTCTTGAAGCACATTGTCGAAGACAATGAAGATATTAATTCTCCAACCTTTTCAGGTGATTGATAACTTATCCGATCATTTGTTTATTGCCATTTTTTAGATATTTCTATTGCCTTTTCTGCTATCCTAGTAAAGGTATTACCGCAATGATCACTGTAGATGGAGTCCCCAAAGAAGGAGTAAACTGTGAGAAAGTACTTACCCAAATTGCTCTTTTACAGCTAGTACAAGAGAAGGTAAGCGTACAGACTGGAATCCTTTAATATTTTAGAATGTCTGAGTAGTCATCATCTAGGACCGATGCACAGTTTTGCTTCAAGAAGTTGAGGTCTCTGTATCTGTGGGTTGCTTTCTATGTGGATGCTAAAAAAATGTTATTATTATCAAAAAAAATTAGTTAGGGCTAGTCGCTGTGCTCATAACTGTCTAGAAACCAACACTTAACAAAATAAGATTCAGCATATTCTGTGGTACACCTCTTGGTTATCTCTGATTCATTTTCAGTCTTTACCATGCATCATGAGTTACAGCTGAAGTAGAGGAATCTGCTTTTCCTTATCTTTTGTAGGAATCTCCGCTTTTGGTTGTGGTTACTATATACTAAGCATCTTGTGTGATTTTGGTTGTGCTCAACTCTCAGCGTTTTGTTGACAGGTGAAACTTATGAAAGACCATCCAAGAAAGCCTGTTTTCTCTGACGACATTATCAAAAGATTCCCTAAACTTAGAGATGAAGAAATTGGGACGGAGGAACATGACAAGATACTGTTGCGTGCTATTTCAAAGTAAGAACCTTGCAAAGAGGATCCTTACCGTAAAATAAAAAACATTTTTCTCGTGCTGTTTTCTCATATGTTGTTTCCCTTCTCTTAAAAAACTTGATAAATGTAGGAACGGGATGGGAAAATGGATGGTCATTCTTAATGACACAGAGTTTGGGATCGACATGCTCATCTGCAGAGCAATGAACTTCCCTTACCCAAGTTTGATTCCTGCTGATCAAAGCCAGAAAGATCTGCGGAGAAGATTATGTGATATGGTGAGAAAACGATTTGAGGTTCTGGAGAAGGCGATAAAATACGAGTGTGCTGAAGGGTACTATGTATGTATCGTTTTGTACTCACTCCACTACTTTTGATCATTTTTCCCCCTTTTCACATGTCGCTGCAGCATTGTTCATCTCTATCGATCTTTGGTTGCAGAGGCAAGAAATTCTTGGTGTGTCTATGACTGAGCCCATCAGGGTGCCTCGTCGTAACTTTAAAGAAATAACTGGACAGGCCTTACATAAGTTTGCCAGTGAGCACATTAGCAGGAGCCTAAGTGCCACTGGAACAGATGATGAAGTTGAGATGAAGGACTCAGATGAAGAGAAAGCTGCAGAAGATGTTGATGTGGATATGGAAGAAAAGGTCATTGAAGTCATTGTATTAGACTGATTTGAGGAAACTCAAGATACCAAGAACCTAAGAACCAAAATATAGGTGATTGGATTTGGAATTATTGTTACTTCTGTTTAATTATTGTTTGGGATTAGACTGGATTTTTATGATTCTCAAATTAACAGCGACGGTGGGCTAATTAAGCTACCTTTAGCTGAATTTAGTTTGCTTACATTTATGTTTCCATCCCAAAATTTCGACCAGTTCCTGATTTGCGTAGTGCTATTTAATCATCCTCTTTTTTCCCCTTCGACCCAAAAAAACGTTTTTTCCCTTTTAGTTTTTAGTTTCTTACACCTCAAAGCGTATATGAAATAAACTAGTACCAAATTTAGCATGGATATGTTTAGTAACATTTTCAATTTTTTATTATGATCTGAAATATTTTCGAAGTTGAAGGTATAACACTAAGCCGAAATAAGATTATGATTGATCATATTACTTTCACTGAAACTACTATGTTTGCTCAATTATGCTGATACCCACTCGAAGCAAACTCCAAACTAAGCATTTAAGCTCAGAGCAAAAAGAACTGCCTTTTGAGCTCTCTTGACAACTCAATACACATATTTTACATGTTTGAACTATCGATTTGATCTCTAACTCAGATTTGCAAGGAAAGGGAGCATATTCCCTGATTTGTTCGCATTTATTTTGATTTTCTTCAATTTGGATTGAGATGAAAGACAGGGTTATCATTACGCAATGTACATGATGGTGATACATACATACATATACGTACATGCATGTATAATAATATTTTGATCATATCAAGAAACAAATATACAATAGATATTAATTAGAAAAAGAGAAAAGAGGAAAAGAGAGGAGCAGCAGAAAACAGGGAAAATGGTGGGAAAGAGGAGACAAAAGAGAAAGGCTTTAGTTCCACGCTTGCTCCAACTCCCAAACATATACCAACTTCTCCACGATCCTTCCCCACTTTACACTTTCTATACTTACACTTAACACAACTGTTTCATATAATTAAATGAATTACGGAAATTATGCTTTAAAAAAAAATTTCAGAACTAAACGCTATTTTAATATATGAATGATTTCAGAACAGTGACTTATTAGATAATATTTTCAGTATATATACAGAGTTATTTCGGATCAGTGACTTTTTATTTAGATTTTTTTTTTGTATTGATTTGAATACAACTATTTGACATATTTCACGAGTTTTATCATCAAATCATAACAAACCCGATCGTCATCGGGTAGAGTGAAAATCCGCATACAAAAACGCTACGCTATTGTAGACTGATATTAGACTCATTCGCTACAAAAAGAAGGTAAATTGTACCAATATTATACATACAAAAGTTCACTATATACACAATTTCTATCCATTATATATGAATTTAAGGTCGTCGTTAAATAATACACTCATAATTAGATAATTGGTAATGATCGATATTCGTATAGATGCACATTGAAGCTTCGTGAATTCCAAGTTGTCAATGAGTATGTATATACAGCTGCATATATGCACCTGCTGACTGTTGTACGCATATAAGTCCGTACACTACGTATACATACGGCAACGATAGTTAGATTTATAAACAAGTTTCAAAGGTGTGTACAGTAAGGGACAAGCCAGGCTGTGATGCTCCTAATTTAAGATTCCTTCTTACGAATCGGGAATTTGTATTAATCTTCGTGATTTGGCCGAGTAATCAAAGATTATCAATTAGAGGCAATCATTGATTGCTTGGTTTTTGGTCGGTTGGTTGAGAGTTTTCCCAACAGATTAAGGTTTGGCCCTAAGTTTTCCCGCATTGTAAAGTCGTCGACACAGTTAAATTGAAAGATCCAAAAGTGAAGTGTGTACGAACCGCTTTTCATCGTCAAAAAATTCATAGAGAAATGGAGACAAAATAAGAATTTTGGTTTGATTATTTTTCTCTGTAAACTGACTAACCACAACACCATTTGAGCTATGGATATCGACTGTTTGGCCGGGTATGCATATGTTCATAAGACCATAACTCTAAGTCTCTAATTGTATTATTGTATACTAATTCAAATTCATTGTTAAATATACACGTAAATGCCGAAGGTAGAAAGACTTTCCTTACATTTGAGTTTGACGTTTTGCAATTCAAAAATGCGATTAAAAAAAAAAAAGTTCATGTGAACGCAATCTCAACACAGAAATTACATTTGAAACAATCAATAAGCTATAATGAGGATAATTTAGTTGCTTTTTTATCTGCAAGAATAGTGTAAATATGTTTGACCTTTTATGTAATAAGTCCATTATAAGGTCCTAGGGAAGGATAGCATCCCCGTGATGGACCTCGTAGGGTTTGTATGATTGTGGTCTTTTCCTTTCACCTAACCCTATTGTGCAAGACAGATCATACCTAGCTGACTCTTCTACTAAATTTACACCAATTTACCAACTAAATTATATGTGTATTATTTCAAATACCAGACTGTCAAAACTAACACAATATTCATGTTGAATTATATTTTCTTCATAACATATTGGGTTAGTGGATAGGAGTTGAATTGAACAAAAGAACTTTAGCTTAATGAAAAAAAAGAAGGAATTAGATCATAAATTTTTTTTTTTTAACTCTTTTCAGATGATGCGAACCTAAATTTAAAGCCTATGCCAAAGAGCATATATAGGCTTTTAATTTTCATATATCCGAATAGCATAAAATATACAAAACGGAGTTCTTTACAATCATTCGCATTTGGATTTTAATAACCAAATGATCATAAACACCACCAATAGTAAGATAAAGATAATTAGTGTTGAAACTAATCATCCGTATGCATAGAGCACTTAGATGAAAATTAGATTATTAATTATTAAAAACCCTGGAAACTATCTGAAGAGACACACAGGAATGGCTCCTTGGCATATGATTAAGCCCCTTTAGTTTATCTTCTTATATATATATACGCATATGTTACACATCTTATTACATGCACACACCCACATTGTATTCAACTCTTCTACTCGCATGCACGCTTATGTTAATGGCAACACATATCGATATAATCCAAAAGCTTAATGTATATCCAAGATCTCAAAACCAAGACCAGAAGAAACTAATCACTCTCTCCAATTTGGACCGTCAATGTCCTTTACTCATGTACTTGGTTTTCTTCTACAAGAAGACCACAACTCGTGACTTTGACTCGATCTTCTCTGACCTGAAACAGGGGCTGGAAGAGACTCTATCTGCTTGGTATCCTGCCGCAGGCAGGTTGGGTATGGACGGCGGTGGCTGCAAGCTCAACCTTCGGTGTAATAGGGATGGCGCAGTCATGGTGGAGGCGGTGGCGACCGGTGTCAAGTTGTCAGAGCTTAGTGACTTGACTCAGTATAACGAGTTTTATGAGACTTTAGTTTACAAGCCTTCCTTTGATGCTGATTTCTCTGTGATGCCTCTTGTTGTTGGTCAAGTAAGTTTACCGTAAATACTATACACTTTTTCGCAAAAACTATGATTCATTTATCTATACAGTATATTGGTATTTCTTGTTTTTGTCTTATGTAGTATTTTGTGTCACAGATAAAACATTTCATTCGGTTTGTGTGATTAAATTCGATTTATAACGTACTAAAAAGGTTTAACTATAAGAAAATATCATCGTCAAATCTAATTTAAACAAAATTAATGCTTTAAAGGTTTTGGTTGTTTTTCTTGATTTGTGTGGAGTATTCCTTAACGCAAGCATATTCCCCAAAAAAATGTAAAACGTCTATTTTTATTTCATTGTTAATTAGTAATGATCAACAAAACATTTAAAAGGATTTACTAATCCCTATTCAATATTTGATGATTCTGGACGTATAATATATGTAGGTGACAAGATTTGCATGTGGAGGTTACTCAATTGGAATAGGTACAAGCCATTCACTATTTGATGGCATCTCAGCTTATGAATTCCTTCATGCGTGGGCTTTCAACTCTCACATTCACGACAAATCCAATGGTAAGATTACTAATAAAAAGGATAGTTTGGTCATCAAACCGGTTCATGATCGAGGAAATCTACTGGTTAACGGTGACGTGAACCGGACGCGGGATGCTATCCAAGTTACCAAGGCTGCAGCCATTTATCACCTGTACCAGCTGATCAAACAAGCCATGATGAGCCATCAGCGGCAAAACTGTGATTTTGAGTTACCGGACTCGGGTTTTGTGATCAAAACCTTCGAGCTTAATGGTGAAGCGATAGAAAACATGATGAAGAAATCACCAGAAGGGTTCTCGTGTTCCTCCTTTGAGTTTCTTGCTGCTCATTTGTGGAAGGTAAAATCAGATAAATTATTTTATAACTTATTATTTTCATATATAAGGTGGATAATTAATAAGTTCGACTTGATTGTTTTTTTGCGTTTATATTTTGTTGTCATAATAGTGCGCTTTTTCAAATGAAACCACAATTTCTAATGTTTTCACGTAAACGGGGAATGTAAGAGCTTCAGATTATGTTTTGCCTTTACGTTTGAAATTTGTCAAAACATGTTTTGGAAGAAAAAAAAGAGAAATTATCTTGAAAATAATATTTTAACATGTAACACAAATGCAAATATTTGTATCTAAAATAATCAACTCCATTATAATAGACATCAATATAACCGTATATACATATATGCAGGCAAGAACAAGGGCTTTAGGATTGAGGAGAGACGCTATGGTGTGTTTACAATTCGCGGTGGACATAAGGAAGAGGACAGTGCCGCCGCTGCCAGAAGGATATTCCGGCAACGCCTACGTGCTTGCCTCGGTAGCATCAACCGCTGGAGAATTACTCGAAGAATTAACACTCGAGTCAATAGTTAACAAGATTAGAGAAGCCAAGAAGTCAATTGACCGAGACTACATCAACGCATACATGGAAGCGCTTGGAGGTGGTGAACAAAGAAATGACGGAAATCTCCCTCCTATCAAAGAACTAACCCTAATCTCCGACTGGACAAAAATGCCATTCCACAATGTTGGCTTTGGGAATGGCGGTGAGCCGGCGGATTACGTGGCACCACTGTGTCCGCCGGTGCCACAAGTTGCTTATTTCATGAAGAACCCTAAAGATGCTAAAGGGATTATTGTGAGGGTTGGTTTGGATCCACGAGATGTTAAAGATTTTTCAAATTATTTTCTTGGTTATTGATAGACTGATGTGATAATTAATTAGTAGCATCTTTGTTAATTACTATTTTATGTTTATATATATGATGATGATGGCTCCTCTATATGCATGCGTGTGCACTAAAGACACTTTATTGTAATTGGGTTATGATGGATTTATAATGACATCTCTATGCTTTGTGTATTTGTCGTTATCACTTTAATTTCCTTCCGGAATTTCTGGATATAAATATACAAAGTTAACTTTGTAGACTTTTTTTAAGGTCCCCACTGGACGCCTAAGCAAGGTTTTGGCCATAGGTTCGATTTACAATGATGCACCATGCCACCATGGTTGGGATAAGGCTCTTGTACAAGAGGGTTCATAACGAGATATAAGATTGATGATTTAAAGACTACTGTAGATTTAATCTGATTTTTTTGTTTTGTATGGTTACTTGACCAAATTTTTCGAGGTAAAATTCTGATGTAAAACGTGAAACACGCATCTACTACTTCTTCTTTTTGTACTTTCCATGAGTTTTGTTCTATTTCATGAATAAGAATATACGACCGCTCTTTAACCGCCAAACACTTTTGACTATCAATTTCTTTATAGTTCCGCCAACACAGATTTATGGGTATAACACGAAGAATTTGACCTCCTGCTTCGAAACATTAATTGCAAAGAGGGCATTTTAGATTTATTTATTAAACCATTGTTCTTGTTTGGATCTTCCTAAGTTCCTAAAACCAGTGAGGAAACTTGTAAACAAGAGCATACAGTTTCTTTACAAAGAAGAGAGAGCAAAAAAAAAAGACAGAACCAAAGATAATAATAATTGATTGTGTCTGAATAAAACACTCTCATGTTGACAAAGAAAAGGGGAAAAAAAAAAACACAACTTCTCATATGCATGTTCTGAGTGAGCTGTTATGCCATCCAAACCCCAAATCTCCTTCCGAAAACTCAGCTTGGCTCTGTTCCTGTTACATAAATGTATATTTTTCAAGTCTACAACTGAAAAGAAAGAAAAAAAAAAGCAAATCAAAATGTCTTATACCTGCGTCATCATGGAGTTGACTATATCATCCAAGGAACCAGCCTCTGAAACCATGAAGCCGTTCTCTGACTTCTGTTGTCCAATGAATAACCCTTCCTTTGCACTGTTACTTCTCAACAGTTGAGCAACTGTCATCGGACCTAAGTTGTTTTCCGGCTGCTGCTGCTTCATCTGTAACGTATCAAAAAAGTCTGCTTGTGCAGCACTTGAGGATCCGAAATCCGTGTCTCTGCAGAAAGATGTCGGATTTGTTGTATCCAGGTTTGGGTTCCTTAGCGGACTGGCTGAGTCGCCGAACAAGTTCCATTCCAAGGCGTCTTGTTTTGAATGAACATTACTCTGTGGAATGTTGTTTGACAATACAGCGTTTGACCAATCATCAAGGCGCTTGTTGACCTCGAAGTGAGGAGAAAACCCCTGGTTTAAGGATGGAGATGATGACTGCTGGTGACCCCCAAGAACCAACTGATTATTGGGAGCAACCAATAGAGAGCTTTGTTGTGAAGTAAAGCTCGGAAAAGCCTTGTTATTGTTGTTGTTGTTGGTATGAAGATCGTCTAGTGGAGGAATTGGCATTCCCTGAAGTATGTACCCTCCATCATTGTGGTTACGAGGAAGCGATGATGAGACATGTGGGAACATTCCTGCAAGGGAATTTAGGCGACCAAGAGTCCTATTTGAAGGGTAATGCCTCATGGTTGCGGCCCCACCATGGAACTGACCGGATCCAAGAGGTATTGGGCGGTGGTGGTGGTGGAAGCCGCCAAGTCCTTTGAGAGAACTCATTTGCATGAAATGTGAGTCTATGGCCGTCATGTTAGCTTGTTGATTGGCTTCATTGGTAATTTTCTTCAAAGCGGAGCGGAATTTCTGCAACCAGAAGACATTGTTTTGTGTTAATGGAAACCAATTGGATAAAACTAGAAGAAGCATAGTCTCTCTCTCTCTCTCTCCCTCACCTGAAGATGGCTCGCGACATTCTCTCTTGTAAGCTTGTCAACATTCATCAGATCAAGAATCTTCTTTGGTACAGCTTCTGCATCATTTTAACTTTAAATCAGAAAATGATGACGCAGAGAAGGTAATTAAAAAACTTAGGAGGTAGAGAGAGAGATCAAGAAACTTTACTGTCAACGCCCAAATGATCAACAGCTGCTAGGAACTTATTGTGCAGCTCGCGCGTCCAGAGAACACGAGGCTTCTTTTGAGCCGTTGGATCATCGTTTTCATTCCCTCTCTCTTCTTCTTCCTCTTCCTCTTCAAACTGATCTTTGCGTTTTCTGTTTGCCTTCACGCCGTTCTGATCAGAGTTTCCTTCGGATTCACCATTAGTCAAACTGCTCTTCATCTTCTTAAACTTGTTTTTTCTCACCACGTGTTGCCATATGTTCTTGAGCTCCTCAATTCGAACCGGTTTAAGCAGATAGTCGCAGGCACCGTGCTTGACTCCTTTCATCACATACTTTGGATCGCTATGCGCAGATAACACTGCAAGAATCAATCATCATGTCAAAATAATCAAAAGTTTCTCTCTAGGAGACATGAGAAGAGCCAAACAGGAAAAACAAAAAAAAATAACAGAAGGCAGGGGATTGGTCATACTTATGACAGGTAAGTCCATTTCAAGACCAACGAGCTCAAGCAGCTTAAAACCATCCATGTCTGGCATGTCAACATCGCTAATAACGAGATCAAACTTGTTCTTGTTCTCCCTCAACAGCTCCAGTGCGGTCTGTGCCTGATCCGTTGTCGTAACTGCACATATAATAACCCCCCAAAGTGTCAGTTTTTACAGAGCATGAGTCTCAAACACTTAAAGAAACAGAAGAAGTCAAAGTGAGAAGCAATGAGCTTTGTGACAGAGCAATCAACTCTGTAATAATTTCGAAAAGTCTCAGTTTTTTAAAAACATTTAACAGAGCAAGAGACTGTTTCAAAATCAACGAACTCAATAAATGTAAAAGTAAGAAGAACCAATGAGCTCTGTGCCACATGTGAAGCAAATAAAATCTGAAAGTTTGGATCTTTATAGTAGCATATGCAGAGAATTTCTACAACTTCGGATGGTGAATCTAGTTAAATCTCAATCTTTAAAAACTTAAAAATCTACAGAAGAAACGATTGGTGGTGTTTGACAAGAAACGGAATCTGAGACTAAATTTGGTTAGCTTAAGTGGATAACCAAATCCAAAACCCATCTAAAAAATCATTTCTCAACAAATTGCAGAAAACAATCTAGTGAAAACATTACTAGAGAGAGAGAGAGAGAAGGGACCGTGGTATTGGCAGCGATGAAGCAGAGTCGAGAGAATCCGGAGACAAGTTTGGTCATCGTCAACGGCAAGAACTCTCATCCCTATTGGAAACTGGTCGAGAGCTTCAAAATCTTGTTCCACAGTCATCTCTTCAGATACTTTCGACAAAAAAAACAAAAAGAACTAGTAGGAATTGAAGTAGAAGAAGGACAACGTTAGAGACAAATAGAAGGATTCTTAGTATAGATTATATAAAGATCCAATGAATGGGTCTCTATGAGACAGAGAGAGATTGATTTAGGAAATTTAATATTGGGCTGATAGAGAAAAAGAGACCAAAGTTTTATGTAAAAAGAGAAATTCTTTTTTTCCACTCTGACGAGAAAGGAAGAAGGCAAAAGAGAATCTAAGCCTATATATGGTTACCGAAAACTCTGTGATGATCAAATTAAACTCAGTTATGGTATTTTCACTTTTCATTTCTTAACCATTTTTTATTTTCAGTTTTTTTGACCATTAGAAAAAAAACAAAAGACATTTTCGGACGAGAATCAATCTGTTAGAAAATTCAGTGCATCGATCGATCATTCGACCGTGAGAGTCACGCGCCTCATGGAACATAGTTTTTGTCATTGGACTGTCTGGGGAATGAATATATTTCGGCTGAGAGTCAAAAGTCAAAATTAGGAACCTGTCCGGTTCGGTTTCAACCAAGAGTCTTTTCGGTTTATATATTTTCATAGTAAAACTTTGAAGAATTCATTGATTTATAATATGATATAGTCCATCCGAAGTTAATACTTCTTAATAGAATTCTCACTTTTTCGGAATATTATGAATAGAGAACTGGAGGACTGGTAAACCGGTGTATCTCAAACCAGAATCGTAAACGGAATATTCCGGTTTCGTTACTTACCCCCCATTGCCTCTTGCCTCTTGTCCCTTGGTATAAAAATTATTGAATTTTATTTTTTGGATAATTATGTTAATTGGAAGGAAAGAAGAATGAAAAGAAAAAAGAAATTAATGAATATAAATGGAAAAGTATTTATGTATATGATTCTGTATATCATGTAATTAAGTTTTGAGATATGTTTTAGATATTGTACTAAGTATTCAAGGCATAAAATAGAATTTTAGTTATTACCATAATTTGAAACAGAAATGAATAGATTCCTATATCTATGTCTCTCGTTTTAACTCACTGTAAAAACGGATTTCTCATAGTAAGTAGTGTAAATTTTTAAAATTTACAAAAGTTTTTTGAAAGAGTTAAGAAAAAGACAGGCTTTAGGGAGCATGGTGAAAGTTGGGAAGTGCGAGACACGCGTGAGCGTGCTTCATGGCTTTTTCCTCTTTCGTACAGTTTCAGAAAGATTTGGGAAAACTACGTATCCCATAATAAACAACTAATATTGGCTAATGCCGATAATTTCAAACCTAACAGACTCTTGTAAAAATAACTACATCATTACTTGGATAATAATATTTTACTCTTAGTACTATATATATAGTCTATTTGAGATTTTAGAAAGAAAAAAAAAGTATGAAGAGAAAATATTACATGGCTCGACATGTTTATAAGTTACCAGATTCCGTGTAACGATTAAATGATTTGAAGTAAACGCTAAAAACACGATACTATCACCGACTCCCGTATCGTATGCTCTACAGCTCTAGTTAAGTTTTTGAGGTCAACAGCGAAATTTACTGTCGCGTGTTGAGTTTATAGATTTAGAAAAAGGGTGTAAGCTTATGTTTTTTTTTTTCTTTTTGTTAAGGGTTTTCGTGTAAGCTTATGTTATACGATGATCATAGTCTATCATTTACTGATCATATGGTGAATTGAGCTATGATAGTAAACTGTTTTTTTGGGGGGTCCCCATGCACATTCTCAGCCTACAAAGCTTGGTGGATGCAAAATAAGATCCCAATGATTTTAATATACTTTATGTATTAATTTTGTATTTGTTATAACAATCATATATTGTATGCATGCTTTCTTGGATTGACCACCTAGCGTGTTCAATTCTGTGCCTCTGCTTTGTATTTTATAAAGTAGTTACGTCGGATAAAGAAAACTTTTTGGCTTATTAACAAGAAGAAACAATATGAATATATGATCATTATGTTGTATACATATGTAATATTAGGGAAGTTTGATGGTAAGAGTTTTATTTGATGTTTTGTTTTCCATAATTAGAAATAGTATATCCTATAACTTCAGAAGTACTACAAACATTAAGCTTTTCTATTTCATCAGGTAATTCAGAAAAAAATTACCCTAAACTAAAATTAATAATGAAAGTTCACTAGATCTTTAGACCAAAAAAAAACCACTAGATCGAATATTTAAATATTTTATACTAGATTTTAGGTTAGATTTATTTTTTTTTTTAAGTGAATCATGCCGATTAATAGTATAAGTGTATACATTACTTAAATCATTCATTGTGGTATATATTACTACATTCATCATTTTCAGTTGTTGTACTGTTAGAATTACAGTTATTGTAACAATTTATATTAGTTCATGACAACAAGATGGTTATATGTAAATATATATATATAACCTTTGAAATAATATATTTTCATTGTCAATGGACGAGATGCTAAAACTAATAATATTAAAGAGAAATTTAAAACTTTTCTACTTTCTAAGAAAAAAAAAAGTCAGATAAAAACTGTGTACTTTACCTTCGAGTGGCAAGGCTTGATAAACATAACATTAAAGAAATCATATTCAAGTTTTTTCAAAGAAATCAACATCCGATGCAATGCATCGGAAAATAAAAGACAACTTTCTAATACAAATTATTATCACTAATAATCCTCCAAAATTCTTTTTCCCAAAGTAGTATAAGAGAGATATTAAAGAAATGGATTTCTAGAAGATCCATGTTACATCAAATCTGTAAAGATTCTGCTTCTTTAGTTATTGGAAGTCACTTGTCATTAGCTACTGTCATTGGCTCATAGTAGTCTCATAGTCTGATAGTCTCATATATATTAATATATATTCGAAATGAGAAAGAAGATGTCATAACAGCAACAGTTTGGTGTAATGTTTAAGAGAAAAATATAAAGAGAAAGATGCGGATAAAATTTAATAATAAAAGAAAACAAAACTAATAATAATTGGAGGAGATAGATCAAAATGAGCCTAAGTTGAGGTAATCTTGTCTCCCACAAGGGCTAACCTCAATAGCCATTCATATGCTTCTTGTTCGGATGCTTCCTGATCACTTCCTTCTCTAATACTCGCTTATTTATCTTTTCCACTTTAAGGGCAATTATGGATATTTTATCTGTCCATCATTATCTATTTATCGTCAACTCTAGAGCGTCATATATAGTGTATACTATTCATACGGAATATGTAGATACTAACAGTTAGCTGTGAAAAATGAATGATGATGACTATGATTAGTTCATCATGGACCTTTTGTTTCAATTGATCGAAAAAGTATTTGACATGCATTTCGTTGACTAAAAAACATGGATTAATCCTTACTGGTAAGTGATACACATACTTAGCTATTACGTACGGGTAACTATATTTCAGTGAATCATTGTTCTCGCTGTAATTATAGCAAGTACCACATATGGTTTTAATCTAATTGACGAAACCCATACAATACATCTAATACAAATTTCTTTATTGTTCTTTCTTGGTGCTTGCTTTTTCCCATATTTGAAAAAAGAACTTATTTTGTCAAGATTTCTACTTTGTTTCTACAGCCCACATAATATATATGTTCCGTTATGAAATCCGGATGGTGCAGTCTTTATGCAAAGGTTAGCGCGGAAACAGGTTGCAAACACCCTAGTCCATGGTCTTTCATCTCTATCTTGCAAATTTTATGCCTAATAAAATTGTCATGATATCTTAAGATCTCTCATTTTTTTGTATAAACTTTCCGTACCTGATTTTTAGTATCTCGTTTGAAAGTTTTAATGAACTGATGAACAATATAATCAAAAGATGTCAAAACTAACGGGCAAATGGAAGTTTTTATTTAGCGATGAATGAATTTAGGTTTCTCAACCACTGAATGAGCTCAATCCTATCCTTATTCATCATATATTCATGCAAGAAAAAGCAAAGGTCCTCGTCGATTCCTCTTACTCGCAAAAACTCCTTAATCGCCGTCTGAAACTCATACTTGAAACTCCTGCAAAGAAACCAAGGATCACAAGTTTCAGTGGTGTTTCAAGTTCCTGTATATTACTTGACTCTATCAACAAACTCACTGAGATACTTATCCGCCTTCAGTCTACAGTTGAAATGATTCAAGAGAGCAGAGAGATAGCGTACCCGAAATTGGGACCCATGTAAGGGCGGGCAGTGCGTCTAAGCATGTAAAGGTTTTGAATTTGGATACGGTTAGGCCAGACGGAGCAGAGGAACTCCATGTCATGAGTTCCATCAGACTTGGAAATGTCGACAAGCAAGCTGACGTGGAGACGGAGATCGCGGCCTGAAGCATCTAAACCGGTTCTGGGAACAGTCATGAACCCATCAAACATGGTTGCTTCCATTTTGATGCTTTCGCCTTCTCCAAACTTCCCTTTCATCACGATACACTGTTCACCGGGACAGTCCTCCACAGAGAATGATTTGAATTCAGTCGCCGGCTGCATTAGTTTTTCAGTAATAACAAAATAAAAAAAAAAATCAATATCTCTCTTCTCTTCCCATTTTTGCTTTGGAAATTGAAACAAAAACTCTAATAAATGGATTCAAACATAGTTGAATCACTCTAACAGAACTAACGAAACTAACTACGTACGCATTATAAACCAAACACACGTGGAATTAGCGGATAATAAATAACATTTACTTAAAATTCAAAATCTAAGATTAGCATATAAAAATGGATTTCCAGCTTGAAAAGAAAAAGATCAAATCGAAGGTCAGGAAAATGATTTATACCTGATGAGGAGGAGCATATTCCGATTGATACTCGATCTCGTTTCTTATGATTCGAAGGATGTTGGACCGGAAAGGCGATCTCGCCGACGCGATCGCTGCGTAGGATCGCTGCCAAGTAGTCGAGCTGGTGATGTCTTGTGATTGGGGACTTGGTAACAGAGAGGTGCGTCGAGCCCAAGAAATTAAGGTTCTTGAGGAGAGAAATGGAGAAATGCGAGTTTTCTGAAGAGTACGGAGCACAAGAGCCATGGCGGAGGTTTTCCTGTTCGCCGACGTTTAGGGCTCTTCTTGTGTGTGGGGTTTTCTAATTTGGGGGATGGTGGGAATTTCAATTGAACTAAACCAACATTGAACCGAATCGATCGTGGGCCTTTTCAATATCCAATCTAACGGGTTTGTTTAATGCCAATACAGACGATTAATGGGCTTCCATATAAAACATAGTATTGTTTTTGATTCAAGTAGACTTTTCTTGTTTCTCATTGGCTAATGGCCTTCATGGCATTTCGATTTCGAAGCCTTGTTGTTGGAATTGGCACACGTGTACAGACCAACTGTCCCACATGTGGCCTCCCCTTTTATTCAACCCACAGCTTAAACAAGGCAATAATAGATGCCATGTCGCTGCTAGTTACACAGGTGCCAATTTTTTTATGTTCACGACGTCATTTCTAATAAAGAAGGGGCTGCGAATTCAACAACAATTGAAGAAAGTGGAAACTAAAATCAACAATTTTTTTACTAGTCAGATTGCCCCATATCTAATCAACAAACATAACGAGCAACTGCGAAAGATACATAAGTAGTTACATGCACGAGAATGGAGCTATTCTATAAACATTAGCTACGCACCACTCACACACTGACCCCGATAATATTGATTTTTAAACATTACAAGAAAAAAACTAAAAAATTCCCTACTTGAATATTATACAACTAATTATCTCTTGATATTTTTTTTTGTTAATATTGCATAAATTGGTTGATCCAAGCACGCATGCAGGACACCGAATCCGACCCGTCTTAGTTATGTACTAATCATTACAAAATACCTTGCAAGATTTTTGAATCTCACTACCAGGCGAAGTCCGAGGTAGGTAGTTAGGTACGACCAATCCCATTGATCTGATAGATTCATGGATCGATATAATACTGAGTTCTTGATTTTGTGCAAAAATAGACTTTGACTTACCTTTAAAAGTCTAATTCTGATGACGGGGGTCACGCATGCACTTCACTAGTGAAACAACAAAGTATGCATTAAATAACTAATCACTCGAAGTTCATTGCGTGTAATCAATAGATATATGATATGATAGAACAAAAGAAGCTCATGCATGGATCTTGCAAGACTATAATCGACACATCATTCGATGTCTAGATCATTTATATATAGACGATACTCTTTGATCATTCAAAATATAGAACTCCCCCAAACACATCTCTTTTCACTATCAAAACGCTATGGATACTTATATATTCTCTTTATTTGTTTCAATCTTCGTTTTCGTTTTGATTGCTCTTTTTAAGAAAGCAAATAAGCCAAAACATGTAAAAGCTCCTGAACCGAGCGGTGCATGGCCCATCATCGGCCACCTTCACCTTCTCGGTGGCAAGGAACAACTTCTCTACCGAACCTTAGGAGAAATGGCTAATCAATACGGTCCAGCCATGTCGTTACGACTTGGTGGCAGTGAAGCATTTGTTGTGAGCAGTTTTGAGGTGGCTAAAGAGTGTTTTACTGTGAACGACAAAGCCTTGGCTTCACGACCTATGACTGCCGCCGCAAAGCACATGGGTTACAACTTTGCTGTCTTCGGGTTTGCCCCTTATAGCTCCTTCTGGCGCGAGATGCGTAAGATCGCAACCATCGAGCTACTTTCAAACCGCCGGCTTCAGATGCTCAAGCACGTCCGTGTTTCAGAGATCTCAATGGGTAGTTAAAAAAAATCAAAATTTTCAAAAATAGTTGTTCACGTAGTATATGGTCAAGCGCCTAAACCATTTCATTCCCATTAGTTTTTTGAGCTTTAATTTATGTGGTTTTGATTTCGAAAACTACCAAATTTTATGTTTTTGGTTTCTAAAATACCACCAAAAACTCTAACGAAAGAACCATTCCGAAAAAAATGTTTAAATCGGATTTAGTCAAAATTAAGATATCTGATAATCTTACCGCCTAGACGTCGATCGATTTCTAAAGCACTGTTAATCATATCTACAAAACCGATAGTACAATAGTTGCTGAATACTGTTAAGTAACTATGCGATGTGTCATAAGCATACAGGTGTGAAAGATATGTATTCCTTGTGGGTCAAGAAAGGTGGTTCAGAACCAGTGATGGTTGATCTAAAGAGGTGGTTAGAGGACATGACACTGAACATGATCGTAAGAATGGTGGCCGGAAAACGATACTTTGGCGGCGCCTCAGCAACCCCTGAGGAAACCGAAGAGGCGAGGCAATGCCAAAAGGCCATCGCAAAGTTCTTTCACCTCATCGGTATATTCACAATGTCCGATGCTTTTCCTAGACTAGGGTGGTTTGATCTGCAAGGACATGAGAAGGAGATGAAGAAAACGGGTAGCGAGTTAGACGTGATTCTCAAAAGATGGATCGAAAACCATCAGCAACAACGAAAAGTTTCAGGAAATAAAGAGAACGATTCAGACTTCATTGATGTTATGTTGTCGCTTGAGGAACAAGGCAAACTCTCCCATCTTCAATATGATGCAAATACTAGCATCAAATCCACCTGCCTGGTATACTACCATTAACTACTTTATTTTATTTTATTCTCTTATTTACGGATCTTAAACTATTTAATTATCTTGTTTAGATATATATACCCGGGATTTAACAACTTGATTAATTGGATGATTTTTTTTTTGTTTGTCTCGTCTAATGTATATAATGATATAAATATGAACTATCAGGCACTGATTCTTGGAGGAAGTGACACTACAGCTTCAACCCTGACATGGGCCATTGCTCTTCTTCTAAACAACAGAGACATGCTAAAGAAAGCGCAAGATGAGATAGACCTCCACGTTGGCAAAGACAGGAATGTCGAGGATACAGACATAGAAAATCTGGTGTATCTTCAAGCGATCATCAAAGAAACATTGAGACTGTATCCAGCTGGTCCTCTCTTAGGCCCAAGAGAGGCGATGGAAGATTGCACAGTCGCAGGTTACCACGTTTCTCGCGGCACAAGATTGATAGTGAACGTATGGAAAATCCAAAGAGATCCGAAAGTTTGGACAGAACCAAACGAGTTCAGACCAGAGAGGTTTGTTACAGGGGAAGCAAAAGAGTATGATGTTAGAGGACAGAACTTTGAGCTGATACCATTTGGCTCGGGAAGAAGATCATGCCCAGGCTCTTCCTTGGCCATGCAAGTGCTTCACCTAGGTCTTGCTCGTTTTCTTCAATCGTTTGAAGTGAAAACAATTTTGGATGTGGGTGTTGATATGAGTGAGAGCCCTGGCTTGACCATTCCCAAAGCCACGCCTCTTGAGGTTCTCATCAGTCCACGTCTTGAGAAACATCTTTTTGTGTGACATGCTTGACTTGACTAAGATTATTGAAGGTGCTTCGGTTGTTTCTCGTTCTAATAAAATCCTACACGTATACGTTTGTTTTGTTGTTTATTTTCAAAAAAATAATGTTCTTTTCGGACAGACATACGTCACAATGAAATATTTTAATGCATTTTATAAACGAAAAAAATAAGCAACAGTAAATTAACGGAAACGGAAGGAAAAAACCGGTTTTTGGCATATCCACTTTAAAACCAGACGAGAGGGGGAATCAACTGACGAAGACGAACCCCCTTGAAAACTCGCAATTCCGATTTCCTGATCGGATCCTCCTAATTTCACGACAGAGAACCCCGATTCTCCATTGCTCTCGATCGCTTTTCACCTTCATCTTTGATTTGCGATGCATTGAGGAGGAGGCGTTGGAAAAGAAGAGAGATGTTTTGCAGAAACGTCTCGGTGAGGCGGAAGAAGAAATCTGGGTCGGTCCCTGTTCATCTCAATGTTTACGATCTTACCCCAATGAATGTTTATGGTTACTGGATCGGAATTGGGATCTATCACTCTGGTATTGAAGGTACAAAATTTTCTTTTTTCTCTATCATCTTCGTGTTTTGTTTTTATCCCCAAATCATGGGTTTGATTGATCTTGGTTGTCCAGAAACATTAAAAGTAAAAATTCGGAATAGAAAGGGACAGCCTTTGTCAATTTGGTTGGATTCTAACTTATGAATTTGGTCGGATTCTAACATTGAGTTTGGTCGGATTCTAACATTGAGTTTGGTCGGATTGTTTTGGGTTTGTTCAGAAATGAATTTGGGTCTATTAAGTGGTTAAGTTTGCTTATAAATATGAAAAAAAGGATTTGCTTTTACTGTAAGATTGACTTAGAAAGTGTTAGGATAAATGTGATTATCTCAATCTGTGTTTGATGATAAGAGAACATAAGTGTAGAGTTTTTTTTTTTTCGCTGTTCCTTTGGTTTAAACAATGAATCAATTGCGCAATAAGTTGTTTGTTTTGTTAATAGAAAAGTCGGATATTGAGTGTGTTCTTTATTGTTTCCATTGTTCAAGCGGATCAAGAATTATTTATTTGGTTTTGGTTATCTATATTGTGTGTGTAGTTCATGGGGTTGAATATGGATACGGGGCACATGAGCAATCAAGCACTGGAATCTTCGAAGTGGAGCCAAAGAAGTGTCCTGGTTTCACCTTCAGGAAATCGATTCTGGTGGGTGAAACAGAGATGAGGGGAAAAGAAGTTCGAAGCTTAATGGAGAAATTAGCAGAAGAGTATCAGGGAAACAAATACCACCTCATCACAAGGAACTGCAACCATTTCTGCAACCATGTTTGTTTAAAGCTTACTCACAAGTCAATCCCTAGTTGGGTCAACCGTCTTGCTCGCTTAGGTAACTCAAAACTTCCTCATCAATTAAATGTTTCAGGGGATTCTAATCTAATCTAAGACCATTGGTTTTCTTTGTTTATGAACCGTAAAGGTTTCCTCTGCAACTGTGTGTTGCCGGCTAGCTTGAATGAGGTTAAAGTGAAGCGGGTGGGGAAAGACGGGAAGCTCTTGGAAGGAGAGAATAAGAAGAAGAAGAAAAAGAAAAAGAAGGCGAGAAGCCGATCGGGTCCTTTAGCTTCATCTTCGTCTTCTTCTGATTCAAGGATAGATAATAATCCTTCACATGTCAAATCGAGATCAACGGGTAATCCTCCTCCTCCTTCTTCTTCTGCTACTTCATGTCCTGTGAAAAAACAAAGACATCGGGTTCCTTCTGTTGCATCTGGAACTCAAGCTCAGAAAACCCCAAGCGTAAGCGTGAAGTCATGACTCTTTTTCATTGTTTGAATAGCTAATTTATATCTGTATATGAATGTGAGGAGGGTCCTTGTGCTTTATTCACAAGTTATGTATCCCCATTGTTAATCCGTTTGGTATATTATGCTTATCGGAGAATCATGAAAATCTGCAAAAAAGAGTGGTGAACTCGACTTTTCTCTAGTATGTTTTGATGTAAAAAGTTTTGAATATTGTACAAATTACTTGTTTGGATGTTACCAATCTAATAAAAATAACTTCTTTTTTTTCTAATGCTCGTTTGTCATAAATTGGTCCTCTGTAATTTTGGGACGACAAAAGAGTTGCTCTGAAGTCCAAAGATCAAAATGACTAAAAATCATAACCGGTGTATGATGTGAAAATGTATTAACTCTGTGTAATCAGATATCTCTCACATTCATCGTTACAAAATCAGGTTACTCTAGTTTTGGAACAACTGATGAAACTACATAGCTTTGTTGTATTGGCTTAGTCAATAACATGTTTTAGGACTTTTGCCGTAAAAACTCTGGTCCAGATTTTTGGTTGCCGTTGGAAAAAAAAGTCAAAGTTGATGAGGGAAAAACAAAGTGAAATAAAACATTTCTTTTACTAGTACAAAACAAAACTTGGGACTTGGGAGTTTTAGTTGGGCCTTAACCCTAGTCTTTACTGTTACAGAATCACATGGCCCTATAAATACCCTGCAAAGTGCTCTCTTCCGCAGCTACAACAAAACCCCTTCATTCGCCGTTTCCGTAATATCTCACATCCATTATTGTTTTTTCTTTTTCCTTCATAGAAGTCGAAAGTGTTGGTTTGTTTGATTATCAAATCAATTCGACTCTATTAAAAGTAGTTATGATACGGTTTATATGGATGCGTCTTAGTCCTTAGGCTTTGTTATTGGTTATTTCTCAGAAATTCAGCTTTGATGTTTTTTTTCTTTTCGATTTGAAGTGTTACGGAAATCCCTATGATGATTGATAAAATAAAAAATGTTAAAAGTAGTGACTGATATCTTTCTGACGAAACTTTCAGCTCTGAGGGATTTTTAAACTGCTTCGTTGTTATTTTTTTGTATTCTTGTTAATCCGTTCTGTAACATATGATTATGATTTGAGTTTTTGTCTGCTTAATATGGATTTATGTGACCTTAGTTGGATCCCAGTGATGATGATTAATTAAAAAAAATGTTAAAAGTAGTGACTGATTATATCTTGACGAATAATCAATTCTGAGGGATCCATATCTATTATTTTCATCCTTTTGTGATAAGAAAGAATGTTGTTCATTTGGTTTAGTGACTCGAATGAAAGAAGAAACCTTATTTGTTGCATCCCAGACTTCCCGGTGATGACTGATTAATTATGATTAGTTAAAAGTAGTGACGGATTTCTTCTTGATGAAATCTTTAGATCTGAGTTTTTTTTTTAATATTTCATATTTGTTCAGATTATTTGATTGCTGATTTTTTCCTTCAGTTATTCGTAGCTTTTGTTTTTAATCCCAAATTTTCATTCATTCTTGTGACCACGTTGTTATTTTCAAGATTTTCTAATATTATGCTCTAGGTATTTTCTCTGGTGTCCATGAACAAGATGTAATCTGGACTCTTCTGGTCTGTATTTTTGAGAATATTCAGCCCAGCACGGTATAAGGGGGAGACCAGACCAAGATCTGATCAGAGCAAAGTAAGACACATTTGGAAACACTACACAAATGTCTGAAGATACGCTTTGCAGAGTGAAGTCCTTATTGTAGAAGCTCGCCCAATCAAGATTCTTTTTGTAAATTTTTTCCAACTCTTCTGTTATAGTGTTGATCCGAGTGTTGTAATTGTTTTAACGATTGCCCCCTTTTTTATACATGGCGATAAATATGAACCTAATATATGCATTGGATCCTTCATACAATACCGTATACACTACAGTACAAAGAAAACTATGAATCCTTCAAACAATACCGTATACACTACAGTACAAAGAAAACTATGTAATCAGAAAGACTTTTTACTCTAGAATTTTTGTTTTTAAAAACCAGTGTACAATGTATAATGAAATTTTGAATGATCTGTTTTGTCTGCACAACCCTGTATCTAAGGTGGACCTAAAGAACATAACAAACAATTATTTTCCAAGTTCATATTATCTCCAATTGTAAGGGTGTGTTTTTTTTCTTTCCCGGATTAGAGACATCAATGGTACCTGTGTCTTGTAAAAGTTGCTTGCTAGGTACTTCTAGATGATCTATGTGTATCCACACCTTAGAGTTTGTTAAATCAGATTAGATATCGTAGGTACGGTAAACCTTTGTTTTATAAATAGAGTTAATTAATATAAGGGTGCAGTGTTGATAGTATATATCAAAATCAGTATGTGTTATCATCACAGCTAAATGATAGAAAGACAAAAAGTAGAGAAGGACTCGCATTGCTAGATCTTCTCTCCTCCATCATAAATTGATGAAGTGGCCCAAAGATATTTAAATGAATTAGAGCCAGTAAAAAACAACATATAAACTGGGCCTTAGAGATTGGTTTTTGCCCGACTATATAATGGGCCTTGGGCCGACATAAATACTATTGAAAACCATGAGTTATATAAAAACGCCGAGCCCATAACTTGACTAGGGTTTCCTCTTATATAACTTAAAAAGGTTAGTCGCCACATTTTCTCGTTTAGCTTCGCTCCCCAGCTGCAAATCGCACGACTTCAAGATGGTAAGCTTCCTCTACCTCTCTCTCTCTCGATCAAGAGGGAGATTTTCGTTCTTTATTTCAATCAATCGTTTGTTTCTCCTGCTTGAATCGAATTAAGAGTTTTTGATGTTAGTTAGAAAATCGAAAGAAATTACTGATTTTGGTTTTTTTTTCTGTTGTTGTCTGAAAAAAAAAATGAAATGAAACAGCCGTCCCACAAGTCGTTTATGATCAAGAAGAAGCTGGGCAAGAAGATGAGGCAAAACAGGCCTATTCCTCACTGGATTCGTCTTCGTACCGACAACACCATCAGGTTCGACTAAATTTTGGTTTTTTTTGTTTTGTGTTTCTTCCTTCACGATCTATCAATTAGATATATTTAGTTCTCTTGGTGTGTTGACTTAGGGAGGAGACAGTGAGTGAGTTCGGAAATCATAAATGTCTTAGTAGTCTTTGTGTGTCGATTTAGGGCAGAGACAGTGAGTGAGTTCTCTTCACCATTGTGTCCTAATGGTTTGGTGTTTGATTTTTTCAGGTACAATGCCAAGCGCAGGCACTGGCGTAGAACCAAGCTCGGATTCTAAGTGAAAGCTTTATCTAAAAGAGTGTTCTTTTCTGTTGGATTTAGCATTTCCTCTTGTTTTCTGGATTTATGTTATGACATTTTCATTTTTCTGTAAGACTTATCTCTCTTATGATCGACGTTACCAAATTTTCTATCTTATAAGAGTTAAATCATAGCCTTTGTGGGATTTGATTAATTATCTATTTATCCTGTCTCTTGGTTTGCTTATATATAGTAATTTAAAACCTGGATCAGAATTTAGTCATCTCCTTTATATGTGAATGTGTTCCTTGATTCTGCATTTTAGCTGTTCTGTGCTACTTCTTGCTTGCGTAGAGCTTTTGAATTTGTTGGTAAGTTTATCCAGTCTCATTTGTGATGTGTTCTGATAACGTAAATATTAATAGTGGGCACTTGTCAGTTGGACACTATTACAAAGTTAACAACACCAAACTCTTCTCGTATGAAAGTACTAAGGTATTCATGTGACAAGCGTCGAAGTGACACAAGTAAAATTCTTCTATAACTCGATGGGAGTCTCCCAATACAACAATGCCTGTAAAACACAATCAAATTAAAATGTTCCTCGACAAAATGTTTAACGCTCAGTGTGAGCTAGCTTATTCATTAGCCATCTGGTTTCAAATCAAGACCAAGACGAAGCTAAAGGGTATATAAAACTTTGTTCCTTATTGTCAACCTACTGAGATGGAGGCTCAGCTTACGTTGTGGTATGAATCGATGATGGCATCAGCAAGGTACTCACATTTCGCCAGAGACAATCCGGCCAACGATATCCTCCCGTCTTTAGTCATGTATACATGCCACTTGTTCGTCATATTATCACTCTGCTCGTTACCAAATAAGAAACGATACAGACTTCAAGACCCGACGTCTAAACAAAGTCAAAGTATATACGTATTAAAGGAGTATCACATACCTGAGCTTTGTTGAGGCCGGTGAAGGAGAACATGCCAATTTGTTTAAGAATGAAGGACCAGTCCTTGCCGCTCTTGTCTTTTGAAACGAGGCTGTCGTACAACTTTTGTCTCACCGTCTTAATTCTTCCTGCCATCATTTCCATCTCTGCTTTCCACTCATTGAACATAGTTGCATCACCCACTACATTAGCCACAATTCTCGCACCATGAACTGGTGGGTTCGAGTACATAGGCCGAGCAATCCTTTTCAACTGGCTCTTGACCCTGAAAGAAAGCAGTGTTACTGGTGAAGATTCCAAAAACCTTGTACCTAGATATCGTTCTTGACGGTAACAGGTAAAAACTGAGACTCCAGGAATCACTTCCAAATAAGAAATTCGAGTAAGTGTTTTACCTTGTAGCAGCATCGGCTGATGAGCACACCACATTGATTGCCCCAATCCTTTCAGCGTAAAGACCCAAATTTTTGCTATACGACTGAGCAACAAAAAACTCCATTCCGCGGTCAGCAAATAATCTCACAGATGCTGCGTCTTCATCAAGGCTTCCACTGGCAAAGCCCTGAAAAATAGGTGCATGTAGCAACAAATGAGTCGCTTCATTCTCTTGGAAGCATGATACCCGTAGTGACTAAGAACGAGTCGTAAGTGAAGAAATGGGATACCTGGTATGCAACATCGAAAAATGGTATATGATTCTTTTCTTGAATGACATCAGCAATTTTCACCCACTGTTCTGGTGTTGGGTCAATTCCAGTTGGGTTGTGAGCACAACCGTGAAGCAATATGAAAGATCCTTCTGGAGCTTCCTGTACAATTTAGATGATTAACCATCCGGATTCATGACGGATTCTTGATATTATCACACACGGATAGCAGAATTGCAAACAAGTACTCATTTTGGATTTAGTCATCACATGAATGACAACCAGTTTGTTGATGCATATAGAAGGCAATGTCGAATAAAGGAAACAAACCTTTATATCTGCTATCATCCCCTCAAAATCCAAACCAATGGTTTTTGGATCATAGTAACGGTATTCCGACCACGGAACTTTGGCATCATTGAAGATATTCTTGTGATTACCTGAAGTAGTAGTTTGTCAGTTGGTAAAGCTGTTACGCATGAAAGACAAATACACAAATATTTTATGGAAAAGGAAAACGCACCCCATGTTGGTGCAGATATCAGAACTTTTGCTCCAGGAAAATATCGTTCAATAAGAGCCGCTGCTAATCGCAGTGAACCTGTTCCCGAAAGACCCTGAATTGTTGCCACCTGGTGATTTAAAGCCAAGGAAAACGAATTAGCTCAGAAACAGAAATTCAAGATTACTGCAGCCATAGCTCAGATAAAAAGGGAACTTCAAGAGGAAACATGAAGACAAGATCCAGACATACTTTTTGTTCCTTAATAACAGGATGTCCAGCTCCAAAGAGCAGCTCAGCAGTGGCCTTGTTGAATGCAGCCAACCCCTCGATTGGGAGATACTGCAGTTTTCATCAAAAAGCGGTTTAGTTTTAAGCATATTCTGAATATCTAAGAATTACTTGTAGACACATTTTCAATCGAACTATGTTACCTCTTTATTATCTCCTCTCTCCAACATCAGGTTCTCCGCCTATAAAGAAAAAAGTGAGGAAATTAGCTATAACTCAATCTGTCAGACACAATCAGCAATCTAACAAAACTAAGAAAGAAAGGAACCACGCTTATGAATGCGGAAATGAATAATGAGCTAACTAAAGCGAAAAAAGGGTAAAGCTTCCAACCTTTTTAACAACATTAAGCACGTAAGGCTGGAGTTCCTCAGTTCGATAAGCACCAACACCGAGATTGAGCTTAAGGTCGTTCGTGTCGGCTTTGAATGCCTCGCTGACTCCAAGAATAGGGTCTGGTGGAGCCATAGTAATACCCTCAAAACGAGAAGGCTTGACTGCAATCGACATGGCCACCCGACTGAAAGACTGAAACCAAAGCCAATATTTCAGCTATACTAATACAGATCACAAAAGTTACAGTTATCAAACTTAAAAAAATCCGTTAGGTTAACTAGCTCTACAGGTCAGCTGTAAAAGTCATTTAGATAGTTCATATGGTTCAAGTTCGAGCAATAACAAAGTAAAGACAGTACCTTTGTTCTGAGGAAGGGGTTCGAACCGGAAGTTCCAAGCTTCAGCTTATCCTGTTCGAGTTCAATCGGAAAAAAGAGGCAGGATTGTGAATAAACAGATGAGGAATCATTTTGCGTTATTGGTAAGACCTAAGAAACATAGTTTTATCTGCTAAAATCTTCATTGGTTCTGATCTCTTTAAAGGCGATTTATGAACAAGTGATCTCTACAAACGAAAGTACCTTGTTAATCTCGCGCGGTAACAGAGAAGTAGAACCGAGAGAGAGCATTGAAGAAGCCATGGTGGAGTCAATCGCTTCGGATAGCTAAAAAAAAGGTGCAGCAGATCCCAAATCAGTGATAGTGAACTTAGTACGAGGATAAGCAATTCAGACCGAAGACGTGGTTTGAAGATGATCCACAGATATGGTAAAGTAGATAAATAAATAAACAGATAAGGTTCAGATCATTTGTCACCTGAACTTCGTTCGAACCGCGCGGTATCAAAACGATCAGATCGAGATTGTGTAGAAAATCACCAAATAGAGAGGACGATATGTACGAAGTTTTATTATTCTCGAAAGAGGGTATAATGGTCACTATACAATGTTTAAATATCTATAGGCTTATTACAAAAGTACAAAGAGTGGATTCTGGATAGTGTCGTTGATGACTTTTGCAAACACAACAGTTCAAAGCTATTGATTGACATTGGCAAAAAAGGTAGAGGAGATTGCAAACAATTAAAAGAGTATTTGCGAATTAGCCCAGAAATATTGAATATTTACTTCGTGACAAAAATGTGACCAACGGAATAGCAATTTACAAATACAATAATTAGAAGTGAATACCCCTGGGAAACCTCTGTTTTAACATTCTCACCCCGAAGAGTTTTTAAGCAATCAGATCAAACCCTATATAGAAGCAACACTTATTTGCTTTAAGACAATGACGGTGTTAACCGGAGAGTCCCCCCTAGCTCAACCGGAACCAGTGGAACAAGTGAGTGAAGAACATCGGTTATCAACGGTCGGTAACTCGGTTCTGGCTGCACACAGAGCACTGCCACGGCTGCTACCTGAGGAAATAGTCTCCCGATTTGATTTTCGATTCAACCAAAACAGAAGAAGATAAGTAATCAACATTCCCTAAAAGCTGATTCAAACCTGGTATAAATGCTTATGGTCCATTGTATCTTTGATAACTGGATCCACGATTTTGGGAAGCTTCGATCTATCCGTAAGTTGAGGCATTGCCTGCAACGAAATGCATTAAAACATTAACCAATGCTTTATATTATTCATTTACTAATGGCAATAACATCATCCTAAACCGGTCTTACCCAAGTGACAAGAGATTGGCACTGAACCGAACTCAGTTTCTCAACTGGCCGTCTTCCTAGCAAGAGTTCAAGTAGAACCACGCCGAATGCGTAAACATCGCTTTTATCCGTCAATTTTCCTGAGCAACAGAAACATGTTTTAATGAAACAACTAAGGTGATCCAGTAATAAGACCGATAATCTCGGTTTCAGCGACTCGCGCTAACCACTGTCTATAGTCAAATAATGATTCCATGTGATTAGTTGAAACAGAACATCGAAATGATTTGATTTTTCGACAACAATTTTTAGACGTAATAAAAGAAAAAATTTAATGTTATGGGGTCACGCGAAAACACATTATGATAACTATGGGCAACAAACCTACGACATGATAACGAGTCAAATCACCAAAAATAGATGGAAATGTGAATGTTTTACCATCTAGGAGATATTCTGGAGCAACATAACCAAGTGTCCCAGATAGTTTAATGTTGTTCTTGCCGTGCACCCCGACCGTTACCGCAAGACCAAAATCCGAAATCTGAATATTGCGGGAACACAAAAAGTCATGTTTTGGATTGTTTGTCCGAAGCAAAGACAAATGATTCTTGAAACAATAATACAAGAACCAAGATTTAGGACGAATTAAGAATCTTGCCCGGTAAGCTCCGGTTTCAGTTAACTACCTTGGCGTTGAAGGAAGAATCAAGGAGAATATTTGACGATTTTAGATCCCTGTGGATAACCGGAGGACGGCAACGTTCGTGTAGATACTCTACACCTCTGTTTCCAAAAGGTAAGACGGTTTACTTAAACCGTGGTTAATTAAACAATAGAGAAAGAAAACCGGAAAAGTGGATTGTTAAATGTGGGGCACTTGATTGTACCTTGCTGTATCAAGTGCAATCTTCATCCGCATGTGCCATGTTAAAGCCGATCCCCGAGAAGGTCCTTAACCATTAAATGATGAAAACAATAAATTTTATGATTATATATAGAACACAAAAAATATTTATTTTCATGTGGCCACATGATCTGTTTTTATCTCATCATCATCTCCTTTATACAAGATCCGATGGTCTAAATGTAAGATCATGAGAAGGTTTAAAAAGACCATGTTTTTACCGTGTAACTGTGCGTCCAGAGATCCTTTTTCCATCAGCTCGTAAACGATAAAACTCGAGCTGATTTCACTTCCATATCCCAAAAGTGAGATGATGTTGGGATGGTGAATCTTGCTCAACAGATCAACTTCGTTCTGAGATTTCCAGATGATAGAACCGGACTCATGCTTTTGAATTAAAACACCAATTAATACATGAAACTTACCAGGTATATTTTTTGTTACCTGATACTCTCGTTTTGCTTCTTGGCTAACGTTTTCAATCTTTTTAACCGCTGCTAGAGTGTGATTGTCTAAGCAGGCCTTGTAAACAAATCCGAACCCGCCTCGTCCTACAAGATTACTGTCTTTGAAACCGCCTGTCGCTTTCTCTAGTGTCTTGTAATCGAAGGACTGCACAAAACCCTTCTTGGATAATGAAATCCCACTCTCTTCCACATATACAAAACCATTCAGGTATTAAACTAGAGAAAACACACAGAGCAAAGTTGAAACTTCTATACCACTATGGTCAATGAATTTCCAACCAAACACAGAATCTTGTTACGAGTGTAATTTGAATCATTTTTCTTTCTTGATTTAGTATGGTGAAAGAGAGATTTACCTGAGCTCTTGGTAGTTTTGGGAGATTGCTTAGATCGATAAACAACCCAAAAGCATAAACAACAAAGTATTATTAGTCCTAGCAACGAGGAGCTGATTATAAGAGCGATTAAAAGTTTCTTGTGTTCTTGGCGTCTACCCATATGGATTCCTGAGATCAAAAAGCAAATAAAGAAACCCTGTTGAGATTTCTCGAATTCCCCAAAAACGGATCTAGATTAAAAAGGGACTTTACTTGAGAATCTAATTGAATAAGTGAAGAGAGGATACGTAGAAGATAAGGCAATACAGTCAAGGAGCAGCTCAAAAATAGCATTTACGTAAATAATTGAAAATCAAGAATACATTGGTTTTCGCAATTTTAGTCCCTTAAGAGCACATATCAATCCCAAAAAACAAGAAAAGAAAATAGAGAGAGACAAATGGGGTTCAACGAAATGGTTACAGAACCACATCGATCGCATTGATAACTTTCAGAAAACCAACATAAAAGTTTGAAGACCCACAACAAAAAATAAATCAACCCAAATTAAAACCATAAAAATAAAAGAAGAAATGAAGAATCAGAGTCGAGAGAGAGAGATACCTGGAGAGAAGGAAGCCATGGAAGTGTAAACGGGAGAGAGAGAAGGCTGTGAAGCAGGTGGGTGAAATGCAGTGGAAGCATAAACACTACAGAGGAATTGAATAAAAGAGACCTTAAGAATTAGAAAATGAAGAATCTTTCTCATTTGCCTAACAAAATACTTTCAGATTTGATTCCCTCTCCAGACTTTTAGGATTTTCAAGGTTAAGAGATCTTAGAGATTTAAGAAGAGCGACTGAGGATTTTGCTTCGAGTCTTTATCTCTCGCTAATGGAGATCTCCTTTTCATTTCGTTTCCTTTTCTTCTGTCTGCATAAAGGAGGGAAAGAGAAAGTAGTTTTTAAAAAGCCGAAATCATTCTCTAAGTTCTTTACTTCTTTATCATCAAATCTAACATGTGGGTTTGAATGTGATAGTTTGTTAGAACAAATATCTTTATTTCTTTACTAACCAAAACACTTCGAGTTGATCGATATAAGAATTCTTACAATTTGTTACGAAAGCATTTGTGATTTGTTGTTACTGATCATTTAACATTTACATTGGACCACTAGTACCTGTAAGTTAAAAAATAAAAGACAAAACTTAGAATGGTCATATGATCAGATAACCTTTTATGATAGTTTGTAGCCTGATGAAGAGTAGAATTTACTGACCAGACAACGACAAAAGGTGGACTAGTTATGTCAAACCGACAAAAAGAAGATGACTTTTCCCTTCCCTTTTTTTTTTTAACTATTGATATTTTTTTTTCCATTAATGTCATTATTAACTGTAGAGAAAACTCATTGTCGTCTTCTTTGTTGTCCTTTAAATTATACTTCTCTTGGAGTAACAAACATATATTTATGTATTGATTAATGAAGATGCCACTACATAAAGATAAACAGACACTCTTACACTTTTTAAAAGTCAACGGCTCTATAAACATAATTAAAGCAATAGCAAAACTAAACACAAAGACGACGCTTGTGGAAGAGAGAATTTCGCAAATGTTGAATCTAGAATGAGAGTGATTAAAGTGAAATTGTACTCTTCTGTTTTAATGTTTCTGAGATTTACGTTATAGCTTGTAACCCCTACTAGAATGATCAAATGTTTATTTCTTTTGGCAGACGACAGACTAAAAACCAGATTGAAATAAGTTACTAATCAATCGATATATTGTAAATCTAAAATGCTTTCTAAAAATGTATGTAATATACACCTATGAGTTAGTTATATGACATAGGAGTCATCAGTGATTCGGCATATATAAACTTCAGTTGCATCACATAATTCTTAACTTATAATTTTAAAAATAAACATATTGATGGATACAACGAGGACTATTCGCATGCGACCCAAAGGCAACATCAGACTAATATGGCAAATAACATGATGCAATATATTTGGGAGTTTAAATGTTTAAAATGTTCCATGCGCGCATGTGACACAATTTCAGTTGGCGAATGATCAAGTTGACCTAGAGGACGGACATGTGAAAAGAAGTAGAAACAAATAGAGAGCAAAATGAAAACTAAAAGGAGAGCGAGAAGTTGAAATCTTTTGGATCTAATTTATTGAATTCCATGTTAATCCAAATTGTTAGTTCCTGGAGTTTCTACTCATATAGTATGAACAATTTTTGAAATATTCCTTTTCATGTATTAATACGTTTGCATGCAAATCACATTCGATCTTTACTACAATTAATTGAAATAATGCATAGATTACTTAATTAGTTATTGAAAAGGGACTTTGTGATGTGATCTTTTAATTACAATATGATTTAAAATTGAAATCATAGAAGAAAATGGTTTACTCATCGAGATTACCGGAACCTTGACAGAAATGCATCAGATCGAATTGTAGGGATAGTCACAAATAATTAATCAGCATTGATAAATCAACTACTAATTTATACATTGATGAATAAAGAGCAAATATCAAATCTATGTTCAAATGTCTAGAATTGTTAGGGCTAGCATATATATATATATCCCGCTTCACTTTAAAAAAGAAGAAAAACATGAGTAATATTTGATCGAACCCGTTCACTGTGGATATAGACTATAAGAGTCATATATTCAAAGGGTTTGTAACTTTATATATACATTAGAGTATTAGACTAATGGTTCGGCTATAGAGTCATAGCGTGAATAGCAATAAATTGCACTCTAGTTTTTTTTCTCGGTTAAATCAAGCAAACTTTACAAGACAACACCTGTTTTAGGCGAAACCATTAGTATTTTGTCGATGCAAATTTATTGACTTTGCAAAGTTAGGTGAGACAAGCAAATATAAACTCCTTTCCAGTTTTCTAATTATCGTTACCTATATCCCAACTATGCCTTTTTATATTTTGCAATCGAACATGTATTCCTTTATATTAACAAAACATCTCTAGTCTTAGCAGTCGTCTTAGCAGTATGGTAGTTATAACTACTTATCACCTCCTATGATAATTGATAAACATAAATATATTTATCATTTATTAATAAACGACTGTTTGTTGGCACATTACTCAAAGCAGAAGGGCGACTCCGAACTAGTAGTTATAATTAAAGGTTTGAAGTTACAACAGTACTACATGGAAATAAAATTTAATAGTTATGCTATAAAATCATCAAATCACTATCGTTCATATATCAACAAAGTAAATTTACGTGTTGTTGGCAATAATAATAATTATATGGAAACAAATTTTTAATAGTTATGCTATGAAATCGCTATTATCAACGAAATAATTTTGCTTGTTGTTGTCAAAAACAAAAAAAAATCGCGTTTAAAGATGCATACTCTTATAGTGATTGTTACGATGAATGGTGGATGCATTTATGGACATAATTGACAGTAGAGGCCTGGAAGGGAGGGAGGAATGGGGTAAAATTAATAAAGAGAAAGGACCAAGCTATGCCTACTTTCAATGAAACTCAACCCGATAATTGATTAAAAAGCGACGTAACAAAAAGATAGATAATTAGTAGAGAAAAAAAAAAGTTACTACATGTCTCTCCAAGGCGATACAAAAGGCGATTTTCATAACCGCTTTCTTACGAACCGTTTTTACAGTTTTCCGGCGGTTGTCCTCCGTTTCTCTCGGGTCAACAATGTCGGTTTTTGTCCGTTGAGTTCTTTCTCTGACGGTTTATGGGTCTCATCCCCTGTGGATGAGTTTCTCACTCTAAAACCGCCATGGTTACCTTTGTCTATAAATTCTCTTTGTGTTCAATGTCCTCTGTTATCCGCTCATACAATGACTACCCCTATCCGTAATCGTCTACAAAACCTGTCTCTGGGGGTCGATGATATCCCTATTGCTCTTCCGGTGGCAGTGTGTAACCAAGCGGCGTCTGCTAACCGTTTTACCATCATTGGAGTTCCAGTCAATCCAAACAAACAACCTCTTCGTCCTCTCCTGGCACACATGCCTCGTCTGTGGGGTCTTGGACATAGTGTTGTGGGACGTATCATGGGTCCTGACCAATTTCAATTTGTTTTTCAATCAGAGGAAGCAATGGCTTTCACTCTTCGTCGGGGCCCCTGGTCTTTCAACGAATGGATGATGGTCCTCCAACGTTGGTCACCACAGCTTCCGAATGAGCGTCTTCAGGAAATTCCATTCTGGGTACAGATTAGGGGTATTCCGATTCAGTTTCTTACTCGTCCAATGATCACTTTCATTGGCAATACGCTTGCTCCTGTGATCGATGTTGATTTTGATGAATCATCCACAAGGGTAGACGTCGTGCGTGTTCAAGTGGTCTGGAACGTGACCAATCCCCTGCGTTTCAAGCGTAATTTTCAGTTTGGAGAGAATGTCAACACTACTCTCTCGTTCTGGTACGAGAGACTCAGGCATTTCTGCTCCAAGTGTGGTTTGTTATCTCATGATCTCAAGGAATGTCCTCTTAAGAAGGAAGAGGAGGAGTTTGACAACGATGACCCTCCAGAATTTGAAGACCCTCCTGTTCATGATGACTCCAATATTGATGGTCCTGCAAGTAATAATCCACAGAATGATAATGGTGCAGAGAACCCTCTGTTTGAAGAGATGTCTGCAGGTTTTACTGGCTCTGAGACAGAGGAGTACATCCCGTTAGTTTCTAATGATGGTGACCTTGCCTCCGAGACAGTGCGCTTTCTGCAAGCAAAGATGGCAAAGGGCAAGTTTCGAGAAGGTGATTTTCTGGATGTTTTTGCTGAATACACTAGGAAAGAAGAAATCCCACCAGACAACAAACGCAAGCGTCAGGAGGTTGCCTATATGCTTCGTAACCCAATCTCTGGTGTTGAATACAGGACGGTCCTAGGTCCTGCACCAAAGAAAGGCTCTATGTATGAACCACACGGGTCTTGTTCGGACCAGAATTCCACAGACGGAGGCGCGGGGGGCCCGGTACCCCCACCATCGCCATGAGGATCATCTCTTGGAACTGTCGAGGCCTCGGTCCTGAGGGGTCTGCGACTGAAAAAAGGCTACACAAATTATGCAAAATCTATAAGCCTAACATAATGTTCCTTTCTGAAACTATGCATAGTAATAATGTACTTCGTGATTTGGGTGTTTGGTTGAAGTTTGATTCTGCTTTTATGGTTCCTCCGGTTGGCAGGAAGGGGGGTTTAGCTTTATTTTGGAATAAAGAGGTTCAGGTCTCTGTAACCTCCTCTGATGCTAGAATGATTGATGCATCAGTGAAGTTTAATGGATTGTCTTTCTACTTGTCGGCCCTCTATGGCAATCCTAACCCTCGATATCGTACAGAATTATGGTCTCGTATTGAAACAATCAATGAAACAAGAACTGGTCCTTGGTTGCTTGTTGGTGATTTCAACGAAATTTTATCAAACAATGAAAAAGATGGGGGTCCGTCTCGTGATGAACTCAGTTTTTTAGACTTTCGGCGGATGTATAATGTCTGTGATTTTCATGATCTCCAGTCGCGAGGCAATCGTTTCTCTTGGTTTGGAAAAAGACGCACACATACAGTTAAGTGTTGTTTAGATCGTGTAGTGGTAAACTCGGCGATGCTGGCTTTGTTCCCTGCATCTGTTGCTGAATATTTGGGTTTTTCAACTTCTGATCATCGTCCAGTGGTGGTTCGTCTGTTTTTTACACCGGCTCATCCAAAGAAAAACTTTCGATTTGATAAGCGCTTACTACAAGTCAAAGATTTTAGGAGTTTTGTTCTTCAAGGTTGGAACTCAAGACATGTCGGTCAATCTCCGGGGATTACTGACCGTATTCATGAGTGCAGAAAAGCTTTAGCAAGGTGCAGACGGGTTTCAAATTTAAATGCTGCAAAACGTATTGAAGAGTTTGAAATGAAATTGGAATTTGCTCTCACAAACCCTCGGGCTAATTATGATCACATCGTTAGTATTCAAACAGAGCTAGCCCAAGCACATAGAGATGAAGAAACCTATTGGCAGTTAAAAAGCCGAAATTCATGGCTTCTAGCCGGCGACCGTAACACCAAGTTCTATCACACCTTCACTAAGCTGAGACATCAACAAAATAGCTTGATATCTATTCAAGATGAATTTGGACGTACATACAAAGGAGATGATGAGATTGGTTCTCATGCTGAAGTTTTTTTCAACAATGTCTTTCAGAGTAGTAGTACAGCCAGTGATCTTCCCATATTTGATGGTTATTCCTCAAAAGTTACCCCTGCCATGAATGCTTCTCTCATTTCGGATATCACAACTGACGAAGTTCTGAATGCTATTAAATCCATTGGGGCCTGATGGTTTAACTGCAAGATTCTATCAAGCTTGTTGGGATATAGTAGGCGGCGATGTTGTAATGGAAGTTCAGAATTTCTTTTGTACGGGCCATATGACAGCTGGTTTAAACAACACAAACATTTGTCTCATACCGAAGACGACTAATCCCCACACATTTTCAGATTACAGATCTATAAGTTTATGCAATGTCATCTATAAGATCATCTCGAAGATAGTAGTTAATCGTTTAAAGCCTTTTTTGACTCACATCGTCACGGAGAATCAAGCAGCGTTTATTCCAGGACGTATGATCTCTGATAATATTTTGGTGGCACATGAGCTCATGTATTCTCTTCAATCACGGAAACGAGTATCACAGACTTATATGGCTGTCAAAACAGACATATCAAAAGCTTATGATAGGGTGGAGTGGGGTTTTTTGCGGTCAACCCTTACTGCTTTGGGTTTTCATGAAAGATGGATTGAATGGATAATGGCAATGGTTACCTCTGTCGAATATTCAGTCCTTATAAATGGCACTCCTCATGGCTCCATTAAACCAACCCGTGGTTTACGACAGGGAGATCCTCTGTCTCCTTACCTGTATATTTTGTGCGCAGATGTTCTTAGCCATATGATTCACCGGGAAACACAACGGGGTCGTATCAGAGGAATTCGTGTTGGCAATGGTGCCCCACCGATCTCCCATTTGTTGTTTGCGGATGACTCTCTCTTTTTCTGTCAAGCTAACAACAGAAACTGCAGAGCTCTTGCCGAGGTTTTTGCTGATTATGAACTCTGGTCTGGTCAAAAAATTAACCAAGAAAAATCAATGATTACTTTTGGCTCTCGTACACCAGCTGATCTGCGTACTCGGTTACAAACTATTCTTCATATTTCCAATATTGGTGGAGGAGGAAAATATCTGGGGCTGCCAGAACAATTTGGTCGTAAAAAGAAGGACATGTTCCGTTTTGTTATCGTCAATGTGACTAAGCGTACTTCGAGTTAGAGTGCTTCGTATCTCTCTCAAGCAGGAAAAGAAATAATGATCAAGTCGGTGGCTCTAGCTATGCCAGTTTTTTCAATGACCTGCTTTAAACTCCCGAAACATATTACAGATGAGATTGATTCTTTACTTATGAAATTTTGGTGGGAGAAAGGTGATAGATCTAGAGGAATTCCCTGGATAGCTTGGAAGAAATTACAGAAGTCTAAAACGGAAGGTGGAATTGGTTTTAGAGATGTGGCTTTGTTTAACGATGCACTACTTGCAAAGCAAGCTTGGCGGCTATACAAATATCCTAATACCTTGTTTGCTAGAATGATGAAAGCGAGATATTACAAAGACGGGTCTATTTTAGATGCAAAGGCTCCATCCCAAAAATCATATGGTTGGAGCTCTATCTTACGAGGTCTGGATTTGCTTAAAAGTGGTCTGCAACACCTAATTGGTGATGGGACTAATACTTCTATATATAAGGACAACTGGATTTCATCTCTGAATCCCCGGCTGGCTATCTGTCCAAATCATCAGTTGGACGGTCCGGTTAGCTCTTTAATATCGACTACTCATCATTTCAAATCGTGGGATTCTGAAAAACTTGCAGCCATGTTAACACCGGACGATGTGGCTCTTGTAAAACAAATTTATCTTCCTCAATGTCAGTCAAATGATGCCGTGGTTTGGGGTCATGATTTTTCCGGGGAATACACAGTTAAGTCAGGGTATCGTTTAGCTGTTGCTAAGGATCGGCATCATCATTTCACACATACTCCACCTACGCCGGGAGACCTCACACTCAAAACAGAAATATGGAAATTAAAAATTCTTCCTAAGATTAAACATTTCCTGTGGCGTCTGTCTTCAAAAGCTCTTGCTACAGCTACCAGACTTGCTACTCGTGGGGTTATTCTGGATCAGACCTGTCAGTTGTGTGGATATGCTTCTGAAACAATAGATCATTTGTTTTTCTCATGTCCGGTGTCTACTATGATATGGCGTATGGCTCCAATCCCATGGCACCCTTTACAAAACTCCAGTCCTGATGATCAACTAAACAGTCTGTTACACGTTTATAATTGTGATCATCTTTCGCAATTTCAACGTCTTTTTCCGTTTTGGTTATTGTGGCGTCTTTGGAAGGCCCGCTGTAATCTTCTCTTTCAATCTCAGAATCTTATCCCGGACAGAGTTATCCAACAAACATCTGCTGATGTGTCTGAATGGATAGAAGCTTCCTCGAATATAGGTGAAATTGACTTTCACGTTTCAGGCAATGGAAATAACCCAAATAACGTCACAACTACAACTCACAATTCAAAACGATGGCAAAGGCCTCATCTTGGATTTTTAAAATGTAATGTGGATGCTGCTTTTAATGTATCAACTCATGACACTAGTAGTGGGTGGGTTGTGCGTAATGCTGAAGGTAATATGGTCTGTTGGGGGTCAGCTTTTCTTGGACAATCAGTGTCTGTAGCAGAGGCTGAAGCAAAAAGTCTTTTAGCTGCTGTTCAACATTGTTGGAGTGTGGGCTTCCTGCATGTGTGTTTTGAAAGTGACAGCAAAGTGTTGATTGATCATCTATTAAACCACTCTTACTCTTATCTACTTCAGAATGTCTCGTCTGATATCCTACAATGGGCGTCTCGTTTTACTGCAACAGAGTTTTGTTTCACAAAACGTCAAAACAATAAACCAGCACATGACATTGCAAAACTGGGAGCTAGTTCATGTCTTTTCTCTTCATCCTTCTTATATCCTCCAAGTTTTCATGTTTCACAATTGCTGTATCAGGATTCTGTAAACTCTTCTTAAATTAATATATTTCATTAGCCGGAAAAAAAAAAAAAATTGATTAAAAAGCGTTAGCTACCGGATAAGACTTTTAACGGTCCAAAATCTTATGCAATTATTTTCACGCGACAACAAACTTAACGTACATACGTGCTGAGTCAGTTGAACTTATTGAGGTTTAGTGGTTATGTGTGCTGTGCCCCTTTTTAAAGTGTCTTTTCTTTTTTTATGATTCAGATCCCAATCCATAAATTTGTTGTTAACAAAAAAAATTGATTGATTATGATTGTCTGTGGTAGACAATAACAAAATATTCTATATCTATAACAGCCTAACAGGGCTAATGAAAATATGATATATGATGGCTCTGATCGATTGCATAAGCGACATAGGGTAAGAAAATGATGTTGCTTCTACAACGGCCCATTAACCAATCTTCCGTCCATTCTCCTAATTTTTCGGCTACATAAATTTTAGAATATTTTGAGCTGCCGCAAACCAATATAAAAACGTGCTACTATGTATCTGCTTGGCAAATCGGACATTAACGGCAGAAAGAACGTGCACACGAGAGCGTTCGGAAACCAGTCCCTCGAACCACATCTTATTCATTTGTGCATGCGAGACTGGTCTGGGCAATAGAGTAAATTGGTTGAACTATGAAGGGTGAGTTTTAACTTTTGAGGGACGTGTTAATGTCTTATGTGTTAATGATGACACAGGGACCCACGCCACGGAAGAGAAAGCAGCTCCCTCGAATAGGAGACGCACATTAGTCGTCGTGGGTTCCTCTCTCTCTCAGCCCTAAAAACCACTTAATTTCATGCGCCTCTTTCACGTTAATTAAAGCTGGATATAAATATACTTTAAATATAAGCAAATATTTTGGTCGACCACTTCTTCATTTCAAACGTTGTTGTCTTTTACCTATTCCCAAGACAAATATTCTAATTGTCTTTTTTTATTTTTAATTTAAACTTATATAAATCCTCTATCCACCAAAACATATCTAAGTTTTGATGGAGAATAGTCGGTATAGAAATATATAAAGTACAAACAAAGAAAAAAAATAGAAATATATCCATTTCATCTAGGTAGATATCGACCAGCTTAATTAAGATGTGCCAGATGTGCCAGATGTGCCTCAACTACGTCTAAATTCGTACTTTCGTAGGGTTTTAAATGGTGGCCGAAATCAAAAGAATACTTAGAATAAACGGTGTACTAATCCGCACCATAATTTTGCAATGCTAATGTTAATATTGAATTCGTATACTAATTATCAAGATTTAAGTTTAAATATTAGTAATTACATTTTGTATAGACATACGTGAATATATATGATAAACTGTCATGTTTTTGTGTCAGCCGTACAAATGTTTATGATGAATTTGTGGTGCCTCAAATATGTGCCCGGTGCATGAATCTGTCGAATGCTTGTCCATGTCAGTATGTCATATATAAACGTTTTGGATTGCATCACTTGCATTACGTCGTTATTAGCCATACATTCATTATTTTATCGTATGTTGGTTCACAAATTAAAACTTTCGATAGCACTTGCACATGAACCTGTTTAGAACGATCATATCAATACGCTGTGAACTTAATTTGGGATTATTTGTCCATTTTAGCAGTTATTTTAATAAATTTGTGAATGTTTAGCAATTTGCTAATCTAATACAGAATTTTGATCGTTCATTACTACACGTGTTATCATCTATTCGCTTTATTTTAAAGACAACTGATATTCTCATTCCTTGCTAGTTACTGGGGCATAAGATACAAAACTTTCGGATATTAATAATATATATGGATAGTGTATGAGTAAAGTTTACTCAAAGGTCGTCGCGAAGGTTTGCTTCCAGATTTATATACGTCCATGTCTATAATCCAACGATTCTCACTTGATTTCAAGATAATGGTTGATCTCTCGAAACGGTTGCTGACGTCATCAGTTTCGGAAGTGACGTCAGCATGCTTTTATAGTGAAAAAACAAATAATTTTTTCATTTAAAAAAGGTGTCATCGAACGGTTCAGAGTTGTTTTCGTATTAATCGAAGGGTGGTAGTTACTATCTTGGCAAACTCTTTTTGTTGTTGTTAATGGAGAGATTCATTCCTCTCTATTCACCAACTTTTCTTCATTCCATTCTAATTAAATAGTATATTGAAAGAGACAAAGCATCTCTCTCATATTTCTAAATCCTCTGCCACTTCTTCTTTTCTTCCCGTTGTCTCAGACCAATCTGAGGATCGCTCCATTTCATCGTTCACTTGGTCGACTTTGACTTTGACTTGTTCGAACTTCACTTCTTCTTAATCACACAAGTACACACGTTTGTTCCGATCGAATCCGCTCTCTACTCCAAGGTGAGGACGATTAACTCTTTGGTGATTACGCTCTGAATAATTTACTTAGTCGATTGGTGTTTATCTAGAAATTTGGTGATTTAAATTATTTTAAAAGATGTAATTTTTATTGGTTAAGTATTTGTTAATATGCATGGTTTTTGTTTCAAAAAAGGCCGTAGATTTCGGAATTAGGACTCTGTGAATTTGCCAGACATAAAGCTGTTAGATTTATGTTTTGACTTGGAGATATTGTCTCTTCGTAACTCATCATCATCTTACATACTTTGGATAGATTGATTCCGCTGGCTACGTTCTCTGTATCCATCGATCTTCTATTCTGCGCCGCCGTCTGCATTCTCTGTTCCGGGTGTCGAGGAGCCATTAGTACAAGATTTACCGCGCACTCTTCGAAAATATGAACTCGGGTTTCTCCAAAATTGATGATCTGTCGGATTTTGGGTCAACGAACTCGGTCTCTTCTTGGTGATATTGAATTTGAATTGGGTTTTCGTCAATTGAAGAATAGGAAAAAGGCTCTTCCTTTAGCTGAGTCGATCGAGCCCTCTCACTTGGTCAACTATGGAGTCAACAAAGGTTTGCATGAACGCACAGTGTGGATCGGCCTCCACGTCCGGAGAGTGGAAGAGAGGCTGGCCGATGCGATCAGGCGAATTAGTCTCTCTCTGCGATAAGTGTGGGTAAGCGAATTACTCACTCTCTCGATGATGCTTTGAGTGAAGATTTCATATTTTTCATTCAAAATTCGGTTACTTTTCTGTTAATTTTCGTGAGTAGGTCCGCGTACGAGCAGTCAATTTTCTGCCAAGTGTTCCACGCACAGGAATCTGGTTGGAGAGAGTGTAATTCATGTGACAAGGTGAAGAAAAAATCCATGGCTTAAACGTGTTTTGCGCTCAAACGTTTTCCGATTGTTATTATTCTTAATACCTTATTTGTGTGTTTTATCAGCGTCTTCACTGTGGATGCATTGCTTCCAGATTTATGATGGAGCTTCTAGATAATGGTGGCGTTACATGTATAAGCTGCGCCAAGAAATCCGGACTCTTCTCTGTAAGACTATTTAACTTTTTGATTAAGGATGCTTCTTTGGTCTTGGATTCTTTGTCACTATACTCATGCAACCTCTCTTGCAGATGAATGTCTGCCACGAGTCCAGCGGTAGAGACTTCCCTTCATTTGCTTCAGCAGAGCATGTAGGAAGTGTTCTCGAGAGGACAAATCTCAAGCACTTGCTTCATTTTCAAAGAATTGGCGCCACTCAATCTTTCCTTCAGATGAAACAAGAAGAATCTTTGCTTCCTGCAAGGCTAGAAGCTCTTAGACACAAATCTGAGAAGAAAGAGTTGCAGGAATTTTCTACGCACCCAAACTTGAGCATTTCGCTTGGACCTACGCTTATGACAAGTCCGTTTCATGATGCTGTTGTGGATGACAGAAGCAAGACGACTCCGATTTTCCAACTTGGCCCTCGGTCCAGACAACTGCTTCCAAAACCTGCAAACTCAGCTCCCACTGCTGCCGGCATGGAGCCTAATGGGAGTCTCGTGTCACAGATTCATGTCGCTCGGCCTCCTCCAGAAGGTCGCGGGAAGACTCAGTTGCTTCCCCGTTATTGGCCTAGGATTACTGACCAGGAGCTTCAACAATTATCGGGACAGTATCCTCATCTGTATGTTCATAACATCATCTCTTTAGTTTCTTATTCTACGGTTATGTACTTTTGTTCTATACTAAGTAGTCCTTAACTATTTATTCAAGCTCAAATTCCAAAATTATACCACTCTTTGAAAAAGTTCTGAGCGCAAGCGATGCTGGCCGTATAGGTCGACTGGTTCTGCCGAAAGCATGTGCAGAGGTAACTTGTTTCTCGTATGCTTGTTTGATATCCCAAAACTAGCTACTAGCGAATAACTTTTCTGGTGGTATGTAGGCATATTTTCCCCCGATTTCTCAACCCGAGGGCCTCCCGTTAAAGATACAGGACATAAAAGGGAAAGAATGGATGTTCCAGTTCAGGTTTTGGCCTAACAATAACAGCAGGATGTACGTTTTAGAGGGTGTGACTCCTTGCATACAGTCCATGCAGTTGCAAGCTGGTGATACTGGTACTTTTTGAAATCTTTTGGTTTATTAACTATACTCATAGCATATTCGATCATGTTCTGTGTTCATGAGGACGAGTGAAATACATCGCAAGAAGAGATGTATTTTTTTTAGTAGGTCTAATGTCTTGGATTTTGCTTTATTCTCTGCAGTAACATTCAGCCGCACAGAACCTGAAGGAAAACTCGTTATGGGATACCGTAAAGCTACAAACTCTACAGCAGCACAGGTAAAGGCATTCGAACTTCAGGTTGAGATGATCATAACACAACAGAAATGAATATTGAAAGAGTTGTTGTCCCCTTAGGCATAAGAATCTGCCACTTGTGAAGTAGTAAATTAAAAGTATACTTTGGTATTTTGATACTTATGTTTTGACTGAAAGATTTTTCTGTGGTTTCTTAGATGTTCAAGGGAAGTAGTGAACCCAATCTGACTATGTTTTCCAACAACTTGACTACGGGATGTGGTGACATCAATTGGTCTAAACTTGACAAGTCCGAGGACATTGCAAAGGATAACTTATTACTTCAGCCGTCCCTAATTTCTGCTAGGAAACGTGTTCGGAACATTGGCACTAAGAGCAAGCGACTGCTCATTGATAGCGTAGATGTTTTAGAACTGAGATTAACTTGGGAGGAGGCACAGGAACTTCTCCGGCCGCCCCAATCCGCCAAACCGAGCATCTGTACAGTGGAAGATCACGATTTTGAAGAATATGATGTGAGTTGCTGTTTACCTGTTTACTTTCAAAAGCAGCCGTACCGTTGCACTGATTTTTTTCTGAAATTATGTACTTGATGCTACGCAGGAACCACCAGTTTTCGGGAAGAGGACCGTTTTTGTGTCACGTCAAACAGGGTGAGGCCTCATGTACCATGTAATGACAGAATCAGAAGAATTTAACGCACACTTGGAATGATCAAAGAACGGACATAATAGTGAACATCTAATTGTTTGGTTCTGATATGTGATCCTTGAATTCTCAGGGAACAAGAGCAATGGGTTCAGTGTGATGCCTGTGCGAAATGGCGACGTCTTCCTGTGGATAGTCTTCTTCCACCAAAGTGGTTGTGCTCCGATAATCTCTTGGATCCCGGCAGGTAAACGAGATTGCATGAATGTTCATGTGCTTAAGCTAGAGTAGTTACCACATAACATTGCATATTTTTCTTCGTAAATAATTGATGCAATCTATTTCGATTCCTCACTGAGACCGGCCACCTGAATAATTTGAATTGCTCTTTATGGCTAGGTCTTCATGTTCTGCACCTGATGAACTCTCCCCAAGAGAACAGGATACGCTTGTACGGCTGACCAAAGGTATGGTCCTCAACTGCTATCGGTCTGTTACAATAGAAACTTCTTTACAGAGAAACTAAATTTTCGTTTCCACAGAGTTTAAAAGGAGGAGACTGGCATCATCAAGTGAAAACCTAAACCAGGGGCAGGAGGCATCTGCTCTGGATACTTTAGCAAATGCAGCCATCACAACTACAGGTGGACAAGGGGATACCGCTGTTGCAGCCACGACCAAGCACCCGAGACACCGGGCTGGGTGTTCGTGCATTGTCTGCAGCCAGCCGCCTAGTGGGAAAGGCAAACACAAGCCGTCATGCACTTGCACTGTGTGCGAGGCAGTGAAGAGGCGGTTCAAGACGCTCATGATGCGGAAGCGGAATAGGGGAGAGGCAGGGCAGGCAAGCCAGCAGGCGCAGTCAGAGTGCAGAGACGGGACAGAAGTGGAGAGCGTTCCAGTGGTTGAACCAGCCGCAGGGGGAAACATTGACTTAAACTCAGACCCGGGGGCTTCCCGAGTAAGCATGATGAGCCTTCTCCAAGCTGCAACCTTTCCTCTGGAGGCATATCTGAAACAAAAAGCTGTTCCAAATACGGCAGCGGAACAGCAAAGCAGTGACATGGTAAGCACAGAGCACGGTTCATCCTCAGCCGCACAAGAACTTGACAGAGACACAAGCGTAGCTCCTGAGGCCATGAACTAGTTAACCGGCTTTGGAATCCTCCATGAGTAATTCTTGGAAAAAATTGCATATTAATACACCATTTTAATTTTAACTACAAATTTAATACACAAACTTTTTGTTTTATATTCATCTTAATACATCAATTTTTTTTACTATAACAATACATAAACTTTAAAACCTTATCTATTTAACACCATAGACTTAAAGGTGAATTTAAAAATTGATATATTATTATAGAAAAACATTAAGTTGATATATTATATAAATTGGGTAAAAAAATATTAAATTGATAAATAAATTAAAATAATGCATTAATACTAAAGTTTTCCTTTTATTTTTCAGAGTTATATTGGTAATGAATAATATACTTCTTACTTCCACGATCTCATAACCTATGAAATATATTTGATGATTCACTTCTAAAAAGAGAAAAACTAGACTCTTAAACGATAAAATTATTTTCTAAGCAATTTTTGTTTTGTTGTATATAATTTGTTTTAAAAAATTTAATTGGTTTTTTAATATTTAATTTTTTCTCTGAATATTCATAATGAGTTTACAGTTTTAGGCTGTAAGTAAATTAATATTTTAAGGATCTTCTAAATAAAAAAAATGGAATAATAGAAGTTTTTTTATTCCATTCTATTCCATGTATTCATGAATTATTATTTTTTATCATAAATATTTTTTAATTACATTGTTATGAGCCATTGTTAACAAGAAATACACCCTCAGAAGCGTTTCTATAATCCACATCCTTCCCTGGGGTATTATTGACATATCTTGAGGGGACTTTCTGTTTTGGAAAGTCTTCAAGTTGCTCTAGAATAGTTTGGCTCATTGAAAGTCTCTCGTCAATGTTGGACATGCTAAAGTTGATCAGCTTCTCTATTGGATTTGTTACTTATCCATCCAGAGTTAGATCTTCGGTACCAATTTCAGAAATATCATCATGTCCTAATCTTGGAGACCCAAGCTCAGATGTTTCATAAGCAGTATCACTGCCATGGTCAGATGTAAGAGAGGAACTTGTGCTACTTCTATCATTATTGGCATCAGAATCATTCTCATCTACACCTTTGGCATGCTGAAACGCAACATCACATTAGACTCTTATGACACGTAGCAGAATTCACCAATGCGGCTTAAGAACATATTGTAATAGCTAATGCCAGACGTAGCAGCAGCTTCTAGTCGAAGAAAGGATGCAACTACGACTCTTCTTGCCAATTATATCACTTGTGAATACGTTTAGGATTTGGCCAACGTTTGTTCTGGTCTGAAATCATGTATTTTTCGGTTTACCTAACCGAATCACCAATTCCCCTATCTTTTAAAAAATCATGGATAGACCCCAAAAGAAGCAAATAATTAAATCAGAGCAATAATATTTTTAAACTTATTATTTGGGCCGGCCAAAGTTGAGTCGGCTCGATTGACTGATTCCAAAATCCCTCGCACAAACGTCACGCCATTCCAATTGTCAAACTACACGTGTCTTTTCCGGATTGATTAACATGTCCTCCAATACATGGACTCTGCCTTCTTTTCTTACTCCTCAGTAGAAGATAACCTACCCGTATTTATCAAATTAATCACCATTTGTGCCCCCACCCTCCAAAAATCACAAAGCCGGTAATCACCTTCTAATCTCATTTTCGTTTTTCTACAAAAATTTAAGAACACAAAATATTGAAATACAAATTTAAAAATAACACAAAAATAGTAGTGTAGTAGCAATAATCTTTACGTTTATTATGTTTATAAGTTTATTACTATACTAATGGCGTGGTCAAAGAAGTTGGACGAGTGGGTGGGGTAGTAGAGTAAATAAATCGATATATGAAGGGTGAGTTATAAGGGATTTCATGTTAATAATGGAGGGGCGAGAAAAAAAAATGAGATAAGAGAGGTGGGGAACCTGGAATTGGGACCCACAAACGCGCAAGAGTAACAGCTTATGTTTTGGTAAGGGAGTCTCGTCGTGGGTTCCTCTCTCAACCCTAGAAAGAAACAACTTCATTATCACGCGCCTCTTTCACGTTAAAAATTTTAATAGAGAAAACTATAAATTTAATTATTTTTTGGTCGACCACTTCTTTCAAATGTTGTTGTCTTCTACCTATTCTCAAATCTCAACACAAATATTTATAATCAATTGGTCCCTAAGTTAAATATATAAACTTCCGATCCACCTAAAAAAATATCTGAATTTTAGTGGACAGTAGTAGATATGTATCATATAATATATGTCCATTTTCATTCAAATAAACCGACAGGTGTGGGAAAAGTAAGATGTCTAAATGTATATATCCTGACTACTTACCCAAAATACTAGTAGTTTAGCAGGCTTTTAAATGAAATAAAACATTTCAACACAAATGTAAAATACATTGAATTAAAAAATGTAGAGCTACATTTTAATTGTAATTTAACCAAATGTTATTGTAATTGAAGTTTATATGATCTAAATGTTAGTAATTACAAAAAAAATTACGGATGCATTGTGTATAAGGATAATGTAAAGTTTACTCAAAGAGCATATGTAATTATATAATGTGTGATAATGAAAGCGACAATTGCGCACTTAAAAGGATATTTTGCTTTGATACGGTCAGGCAAAGCTACTTTTAAAAAATTTAATCATTTTGTATTGTTGATGATTTCATTGAATCATAAACAATTACAATTAGCACAATAACCTTTATACCAATAAGTATGATCTGATCCATGATAAACCGAGTTAGCATTGGTTCGGTATTATCAAAAACAAAGACAGCATTTTGTGTACCAGACCACGTTTCTAAGCCAATAGGCCCCATTGTATTGAATGGATTAGGAAATATACCTTACGGTGATTGATGAGTTTCCTTTATAAAAAGAAAAACGAATAAAAAGAAAATAATTAGAAAGGAAAAACAGATTTTAAGAAAAAGGAAAAAAAAAAAGGAAAGGAAAAGAAAAGAAAAAGAAGGCAAAACAGATTAGCGCGTGGATAACACCGAAAGAGAAACGAAAGTAGGTTAAGAAACCGTCTTAATGCTGTTGTGGCCTTGTGGGCATGCTAGGGGAATCGTGTATAAAACCACCTTTGGTCGTCTTCATCCACCACCACATGTATTGTATTCATCTCCTTCTTCTAAATTATCTTTCCTCTTTCTAATCTTCTGGAGAAATCTTCTTCTCTCCCAGCGATTTTTGTGAAACAAATCAGCCTTTCAAACAAGAACCATGGGCGTCGCTGTTCTAAATCCCCAGGACTGTCTGAAACAACCTTTCTCTCACATGAAATATCCTCGGAACCCAAGCGCATGCCCCAACAGGCAGAAAAAGCCGGTTTCCAACCGAACACGCAAGAGTCCTCCTCGCAACCAGACCAGATCTCCTCCTCCTGTAGCGCCGCCGCTTCCTCCTCCACGCGCTGCCGTCTCTTCTTTCGTCCCAAAGGGAAACGTGAAGAAGAGTCTCAACAACAACAGCGCCGTCGTCGTCGGTCAGGTTAGAATCCTGAAGCGCGGCGAAGAAATGCCTAAGAAGACATCAGATTCGATTGTTGAAAAGCCAGATCTGGGATCTACTCGTCGGATTGGACCAGATCCGTCTACGATTTCGATTAAGATCCGTCCCTCCGTCCGCAAATCAAAGGCCGCCCCGTTTTACGCTGGTCCCGTGACCATGACCTCGCCTCCTCCGAGCGACGTCCCTCTTCCAGGCTTTTTCACCCCGAAGAAGAGCGTCTCTTTGTTCCAAGCCACCGAAGCTACCAACAATATCATCAGGATGCTCGGCCTAGAGCTCGCATGACAGCGTATGTCTCCGATCATCGGAGGTTCTTATTATCTCCGATGAGCCACTGTTGTCCAACTGTTCTGATACCATTTCCCGATCGTCCGAGTCGAATCTACAACAAAACATCTACAGACGACGAATCTAGAAGATGAAGAAACGCATCTTCGTTATGAACCGTTTCGAATCTTCCCTTATTTTTTCAAGGGGCAAGGTCGAAATATCTTCTTAACAGGTCTTAGTTTCTCTTCTTAGGGTTTAGTGTTTGTGTAGGAGTATTTGTGCATAGGTCTTTCTTTTTTATTTTTACGTAATCTGTCTCATTTTCATTTTTGTTTTAGTCCTCTGCTTTCCTGGGTAAATTATAGGTTTGGTCGCCGTGTTTCTTCTTTTTCTTATTCTCTTGAGTCTCTTATTGTTCCTTAGGGTTCTTCGTTGGTGTTCTTGTTCGTTACTTAGTTTTTAAGGCAAGGCAAATTAGAGAGAGACATGTACTGCTTACATGAAGCTTAGGTTTCTATGTCTGCTCAGTATTACAATTCTCTCTCTGTACTTCTATTTTTATGTTTTATAGTACTTTTTAAGGCAACTTATAGAGATGTAGTTACTTTGTAACATGAAGCTTAGGTTTCGATGTAAGCTCGGTATTACAATTCTCTGTACTTCTATCTTTTATATTATAAATGAAATTAAGTTTTATCTAGCTTTCATTCTATTGTTCTACGAGTATTATCGTTCTTCTCTAATTCGATTCATCCTGACAATTGAGAACCTTGAAAGAAAAGGATTGAATTAGTGACCTGTCAAATGATGGATCATATGGATACGTTTAAATTTGCCAAGACTACTCCAACTCAAACTTTGTTTATTTTCTACCAAGACATGGTTAAGCTTGCCTCAATTATTAATTGGCTGCAACTTGTACTTTCATGTTTATATTAAAGTCAAGTTAAAAAGCAAATTGCAGATTATTTCGCTTAGGAAGTATAAACAGCGTTGATAGGTCCATCACACGCAAAGAGATTGTCACGAATTGGTATGATTTGAAGTCTTCTCTAATTATTAAAGGTGCTACTTGATCCTTTTGACCAACTCTCCGTGTTGATTTTGTTTTTTTTGTAGACAATCCAAAATTTCAACGATCTTGATTAGTCTCAAAACACAGTGTTTATAAGTTATAAGTTCTATAACCTATAGCTACAGGTCATAGAATCAATTTTCATATATGCCACTTGGTAGGTCCAAGTTTTAAGATACCTGCTCCTATAGTTGGGCAGCCCACCTTGACCCGATTAAAGGCCCATAAGCTGCACAGCTAGCGTTAAATTGGGGAAATAATCAAGTCCCAATATAAGGTTTTGCAAGGTTAGAGTTAATTTGAAGAGAATCTGCATTCGAATTTCATAAAAGAAACATAAGGTCATAGTATTAAATATTAACGATAGAAACTACAATATTTATTCATCTGTAATTTAACAACTTGCCTCGTCTTCTTACATCGCATTAAAAGAACATTAACGGTGGTAACGGAGCTGGTTGGCAATGGTCATTCCTTCATTGGTTGAGCATGACGTGTTATGTAGTATTCAACATTCAGCAAAACCATTTAGCCACGTCAGTTTTTTCCTTTTGGTTACTTGCAACTAATAATAAAAATATTACTATAATTCGCAATATAATATCGAACATAATTGATGTTGCCCTAATGAGCAAAACGTTGATTTTCTACCTAATCAGAGAAAGAAGCAAGACGAACAAAGACGAGAGAACCCTAAATTAAAATTTTCCAATTTAAATAATTTTGAAAGTGGTTTTTAAGGGGAATCTTTACATATAATTTTACATACACTTTCCCACACAACTCAGTTTTCGGGTCCCACAATTTATTTAATGATATATTTTTCTGAATAAAATTTAAATCCCAATCTGCAATCCATCCAGCGATGGACCCGATCTCGCATTTTCGCGACATTAAAATGGAAAAAAATTTTAGCTTTCGAAAAATAAAATACAAGGAAAATGAAAAAAGGAAGAAAAAAAAGAGGAGAAGAATAATTTAGGAGCGAGCCTCGTATATAACACCATCCATCTATCTTTTTCTCCTCTATTTCGATATTTCAACTTCCCTCTGTCTCTCTCTCTCTTTCTTCGCCATTCTCTCTCTTCTGTAACTTCTCTTCTCTCTCTCTGCTTCTGTATTGTAATCTGATTCTCTTTTTTCACGGGAGCTATTAGTGTAGCGTCGATGAAGAAGGTTACATCATCAGCGTCTAAGATGGTGGTGAAGGATGAGTGGGTGGCAGCGGCGATGACGGACGACCAGATGGTGGTAGAGCTTCTTCTACGGCTGAAGCATGCGGGGACGGTAGTTGCGGAGAATCCAGCGACGAATCTACCTCCGCTGCGGTGGGGAATCCGTCAACGGCGGTCACGGTCCTCAAGATTCGGTGGTGGCGGCGGTGTTGTCGCTGCGTTGAAGAAGGATGTGGATTCCGCTAGAGGCAGTCCGAAAACTCCACTGTCCTGGAGCGGCGGATCTGGAAGTGGCGGCGGTTCTGCATCTCCATCAGCCGCAACCGCCGATGGATTCGAGGACACCAGTCGCCAAGCTAGCTGCTCCACATCTACAGGATCCGGATCTAAGGTACTTTCTCTTTTCTCTCTCTCTCTCTCTCTCTCAAAACGTATCGTGATTCAGCTCTCCCCGTGGAGAAGATGCAAATCCTTCATCCTTCCCGATCTGGACGTTATATCGGATTTCGTCGTCCGTCACGTGTTCGTAATTCAGATGATCCTTCTTCTCATCGTCTCTGTTTTAAAAAAAATCTCACGTTAACTGTGCTTCTTCATTACACGATTCGTAATTCTATGATGACGCCATCTCTCTCTCTCTCTCTGTCAAGCCAGCTTTGAAAATTCGACGTCAGATTCTCACGCATCTCTTTAATTTCCACCGATCTCCGGTTACGTGACTTTTTCACCATGCCGTTTTTTTTTTCTCTTCTAATGAGTCCACCGGAAAATTATCAACATTCGCTGGTCTGACCTCAGCACGGCGATTACGGCGGAGCCAACTTATATTCTCTTTGCTTGCTTCTAGGTTAAACGAATTCTTCCATTTCCAAAAGTCAAAGCCTCTTTTACTTTATTTTCCTTTTTTTTTTCTTTCTCACCTTCTATTTCCATGTTTTTTTGTAATTTTTTTTAAGTCTGTCCAATATTCTGTCACAAGCTTAAGAGGTGGTTGACGGTTAAACCTTCTAGATTGACACTAACTTTCCGGTTCGAACCGGCGATTCAACCAGATCTTGCCGTGTGGAGCGTCTGATAATTGGCCGGTTCAGGGGTGATATTAGGAACCCGGTCAAATTTGTTATTTGTCTCTAGGAATAATAAAAGCCCCCTTTAGATTATGGGGCTAGTACAGCTAGTTGGTCAAACGTGCGCGTTCACTGTACGTTTTGAGGCACGAAAACGTTAGCGTTTTGGGTGAAAGGTGGGAAGACGAGTGAATCTTGTCGGAGAGATTGGGATCACGTGATCTTAAAAGAGTGATGACGATTCATGACGAATATGCCCCCCCATTTACACGGGATTTTTTCATGATGTGGCATGCCATCCTTCTTCATCCCTTCTATAAAATTCTTTCCAATTGTATTTGTGTTTCAAAAAGGATATATTTTTATTTTATTTTATTGTCTCTGAATTTTTTTGACTTTTTTTTGTTTTGAAATTTCTATTGGGGGAAAAGAAACTCTACTCTTATGTTAAGTAAGATCTTGGGTTTGATTATAAAAAGTAAAAGATCTAAAATCAGTTGTCGTTTACTCCTTCAGCATTTAATTCTATTCTTTAATAGTATCTTCAAATTGGCAGATTTGGCATCTTAAATTACTGCGTCGATACATCTACTTATTTTGTTGGGGCTAATCAAATGCGTTTGTTTCGTTTTGCAGGCTTTTCCTACAAACGAAATCACCAGTTCCTTTTCCAAGAGATTGAAGAAAAAGAAGGTATAAAAGACCTCTTTCTCTTACATATGGATCGGAATCCCAAATACTTGAATTTTTTAGTACACTCTAAGATCCGATTTTTTTTACTGAGCTGAGGTTTGTCTTTTTAATATTCGGCAGTCATCTTCGGACCTTAAATACGAAGAGAACTTGAAGTTGAAGGAAAGAATCGACCTTGAAAAGGTAGAAAAAGTTCTCTGTTCTGAGCTTTGTTTTTTTTATTCTAGGATCTCACTCATTTCAATCGTATTCTTACAAAAACGGTCTATTCCACAGGAGATTGCAAGTCTCCGAGCAACGTACGACGAACAAAACGTACGGAACCAAAGGTTGAAGAGGATTAAGGTATTACAATTTGATTTTCCCTAACCATTTTTTATAGTCTTCTGATCTTGTAGATTCTCTCTCTTTGTGCTGATCTCAACTGAATCAAAATCTACTCTTCTGTTTTCTTGTTTCAGCTTGACTTGAACTCAGGCCGTGTCAAGAACGAGACTCCAGTTGATCTGATTCGTAAACCACAACGCGAATCAAAACCTTGCAGAGTAGAGGGCAACAAAACCGCTTGCTTGGAAAATCAGGAGAGCTTCTTCTTCCTCCCTGATTTGAACATGGTACCGTCTGAGGACGAGATCTTGTATGGAACTAGCTAAGTGGCTTATATGGAGATTTCCGATCTCGATCTGATTACAATCAAGAAGGGAGACAGAGACTTCAACAAACAAAAGTGAATGTAATAAGAGGTTTAATGTCTCCCATCATTCTTGTTTTCTGTTTCCTTTCTTTTTGGGGTAAAACGCTCATTACTTCTTGGTTTTTTAGAAGAAGATGGAAATTAGGTTCTTTTAATTTTTTTGTTTCTCTCTCTCTTTTGTACCGATTCGTTGTAGTTAAAGCTTTGTTGGAAATTGTTGTTAGAGGAAAAAGTAGGACAACTAATAGACTTTTATTTTATGTTTTCAAATTTGTCTTTTTTTATTTATTTAATCTCCATAACTTTATTATTAATTGAAATTAAAACGCATGACAAAAAAAGAATTTGAAATTAAAACACTTGTTAGCGCTCAACTAACCCAAGACAAGAGAGATCTAATCCATCTCATGAGTCATGATTATTTTATTATTTAATTTTTCAAACAAAAAAAATTGAAACTTGTGAAGTGTAATGTTATTGATAGTTAGTTGGCTTATCCATGCCAACTTATTATCACCTAATTTGTTATCAGTTTTTTGATGGTAATTATACTTATCCATTTTTCTCCGAATTAGATGTTTTATGACATGTGTATTAAAATTAATTTTTATTAATATTATAATAATTTTAATGTATCTATTTAAGGGGAAAATAGAATTTTATTAGATGTAATCAAAGAGTGTGATTATTGACATATATACAGGGAACGGAGAAAGATGAATTTTTTTCTTCTAAATTTAATAATTTATTTACTAATTAAGTGGGATAAAGAAAAATAGTTATATAAAAATATTTTCCCACTTTTTATAAATGATGGAAAATTTTTTCAATTAAACAAATGGTGAAAGAAAAATTTTTCCTCCCATTTTCTATTTTTATTTTCTTCTCAATCTCTTTCTTTTTAATTCTATAATTACCCTATTACTAACCAATCAAGCCCAAAATATCTAAAAGAATAGAGCGGAGAAAAAGAAAATATACTGTATTAAAAATTATTTGCCGTTGACAAGAAAATAAAATAGACCAAAAGCCAAAAGGGAAAAAATACGGGTTCAATGTTTATAGATGGGTTAATTAAGAGACACTTGGTTTTGAGAAATAATAAATAACAAAGGGAAAGAGAAAAAGAGTCTTTTTCTCCAATCCCCAAAACGCAGGAAAACAATGTCGTTTAACAGCTCCCACCTCATTCCTCCGCCAGAAGACCTTCCTCTCCGACACTTCTCCGACCAATCGCAGCAACAGCCGCAGCGTCACTTTTCCGAAACACCGTCGCTTCTCACAGCCAGTTTCCTCAATCTCCCATCCAGCGCAGCCACGGCGGACTCCGACTTTGCGCCTCCGCATCGCAACGGAAATAGTTCCGCTGCAGCTACAAACCGACGGTGGCTCTCCTTCCATTCGGAGATCCAAAACTCTGGAGAAGGCCATCCCGAAGTCATCGACGGAGTCAACGGCGATCGTGAAACGATACACGGCGTTGTTGGTGTGGATGGAGGTGAAGATTGGAGAAGCGCTAGCTGCAAGGCTGCGATTTTGAGACATCCTATGTACGAGCAGCTTCTGGCGGCTCACGTGGCTTGCCTTAGGGTTGCGACACCCGTTGACCAGATTCCGAGGATCGATGCGCAGCTCAGCGAGTTGCACACCGTCGCCGCTAAGTACTCCACTCTTGGTGTGGTTATGGACAACAAGGAACTTGATCATTTCATGGTCAGTTGGAATATTCGAAAAACCAAAACTTTCTTCGTTCCCAATTTCCAAATTTCAATTTGACATTTAACAACTTTTGGGAAGTTGCTTGAAGTTCCAGAGTTAGTGATACTGTTGTCTTCTTAGCACTAGTATTGAGTTCATGCAAAATACGAGTGTATTGCACTGTGGACGAAATTCAACAATTGATTGCTGTTTTGTCGGGATTTCACATTTTCTTTTGGTGATTCATTGTTCCTGCTTCTCTAGTCTTGAGTTCGATATGATCTTTGCTCGTTTTTGGGATTAACTTAATTCGAAATTATGAACTTTGTTGACTCGAGTAAGTTGTACTTGTTGGATAAAAGCTTAGTAGTTTGTCTGCTTCTTACTGAAAAGGGCTTTGTATGTCTTCCGAGTTCTTTTGTCCACTAGAAAGAAAACATAGTCTATTTTTGTATGCTTCTGTTTGTATATCTTATGGGTGAGAATCTTACCTTCTTTAATTATGATGATGCAGTCACATTATGTTGTGCTATTATGTTCGTTTAAAGAACAACTCCAACACCACGTTTGTGTCCATGCAATGGAAGCCATTACGGCTTGTTGGGAAATTGAGCAATCACTGCAATCCATAACGGGTAAAGTGTCTCAGTCCGAAATCAATTCTTGACTTTTCTCTCTTAGGGGCGTCTTGATTTTTTTCCCTTTTGTCTTTGTTCTGATTTTGTATTGTGTGTGGTTGCAGGAGTTTCACCAAGTGAAAGTAATGTGAAGACAATGTCGGATGATGAAGATGATAATCAAGTAGAGAGCGAGGTGAACATGTTTGATGGAAGCTTGGACGGTTCTGATTGCATGATGGGATTCGGTCCTCTTGTTCCAACCGAGCGCGAGAGATCCTTAATGGAACGTGTGAAGAAGGAACTGAAGCATGAGCTTAAACAGGTAATTTGCTTAATTAAGTTGCCATGTTACATCAAACCAAACTAAACCACCTTGTCTTTTCATGTATGCTCGTTTTTTTCTCCTATAGGGTTTCAAAGAGAAGATTGTGGACATAAGAGAAGAGATAATGAGGAAGAGAAGGGCGGGAAAGTTGCCGGGAGATACAACTTCTGTACTCAAAGAGTGGTGGCGAACTCACGCCAAATGGCCATACCCAACTGTAAAAGCCTCAGCCAAGAAAGTTTGTTAGTTGTTACGACATTCTCAAATGCGGTTTTTGATTTTTGATTGGGTTTTGGATTGTAGGAGGAAGACAAGGCAAAACTGGTTCAAGAAACCGGTTTGCAGTTGAAGCAGATTAACAATTGGTTTATCAACCAGAGGAAAAGAAACTGGAACAGCAACTCTTCCACATCATCTACTCTCTCCAAGAACAAACGTAAACGGTATAGCAATATTTTCGCTTCATCATAATATAGATATCGTTTCTTTCTTGCGGAATTTCATTAAAGCCGGTCATATATATATTCTCTCTAAACCAAACTCAGGACCGGGAAGTCGTAGGTTACATTCTGGCTGACCAGAGGATGATGCTTTGCGACGTGAATTCAAGGGAACCGGATTTGAGAGAACATGGTTTCTCCTCCAGTTCTATGATCGTACAGATTACGATATGTATAGGCCTTAACCGGTTTGCCTACAGAACCGGATTGTGGAGCTATATTCCTGTTTGTATCTGCTTAAAATCTATGTTTTTATGTGTATATAAAGTAAAACATATTTTATTTGATCAGGGCCCAATACGAACTCTAAAAATCAAACTTCGGCAATCACAAATAGGCCAACATTCTGCTAATAGAATTTAGTTAGACTAAAAACTAATTAAATTTTGTAAGTAAAATCATTAATTCAAAAAAACAAACGTGGGTAGTAAAAAGAAATGTGGATAGTGGGGGTAATGGTTGTATGGAGATTGTGGGAAACGATCTAGCGATTTTAGTTTAAAAGGAGAATGAGAGGTGGTTTTGGCTATTAATTAACTCTCATCTCAGTTTTGAATTTTCAAATTTAACTTACGAGATTGGTTGAATCAGTTTTTTGGTAATTTTTTTTATTCAGTTTAATTTTTATAATGATTAATGATAGAAGAAATTGCAAAAGAAGTTTTTTTGTCATTTTGTTTGATCTATGATTTAATCTTGTTTGTGTTTTTTGCAGATAATTTGTTGGATAGCTATCTAGATTCAGAGGTATGGGAAGTGAGAAGAAGAAAGATAAAGAAAAAAAAGCAAAGTTCCAAGACATATATGATCATAATGAATCTCTTTCTGACAGGTTTTGTGATTTATTTACTCTTTTGAATTTGTTCGATTGCTCTATCTTTTTGTTTCGTTTTCATAGATTAAAGAAACTCTGCAGACAATAAATAAGAATTTTATTTATCTTATATGTGAATAGTGGATATTTTGTAAGCGAAAAAGGACTAAAGAGAAGCAGAGGTGATGATCATCTACAGCCTAAAACACCGCCTAGGAATCAAAAGCGAAAAAAGTTCAGAGGAAAAGTCGCAGCTGATCCTAAAACCAAAAAATCAAAACCTAAATCAGGTGTGCCAAAAGTCTCTACAACAAAGGTGTTTCTAGCAAAACAAAGTAAGAGAGATTCTTTTACAAATACACTGTTTAACTTTTTATTTTTAACTAAATTTCTAATTTAAATCATTAAAAATTACAGGTACATCTTCTAATGCATTAGTTTCATATGAAAAAACATATGAAGAGCGGAAGGCATTGTTGCAGAAGAACTATAAATCAAAGGTGGATTCAGATGTAGAAACTGAGAGAGTTTGGAAACTCCTCATGAAAAGCATGAATAATGATGTTACTGGACTTGATGAGGAAAAAAACAAATGGTGGAAAGAAGAGAGGGGAAAGCTTTATGAACATGCATGTTTCTTTATTGATCGCATGTGCCTTGTACAAGGTTAGTCTTTTTTTTTTTTTTTAATTCCATGATTAAATGTTTCAAACCTCAAATCAAAATGGCATTAACAAAAAACTTATTTTTGTAGGTAATAGAACATTTTCCCCCTGGAAAGGATCAGTAGTTGATTCAGTTGTTGGTGTTTTTCTCACCCAAAATGTTGCTGACCATTCATCAAGGTAATAAAGTTCCAATAAAAATTCTGATAAAACAAAGTTATAAGATGAATGTTGGTTTAAGTTTTTAACTTTTGTTTTTGTAGTTCTACATTTATAAACATAGCTGCAGAGTGTCCAAACAGACATAACTCTGAAAAAGGATATATCATTGATGAAGTTGATGATGATGGCGATAGTAAAAAAATACAAGTAAAAATTGGTGATGGCCAAAAGAAAATGAGGACCAAAGAAACAATGGACATCGTCAACTGGGATGCACTAAGATGTACAAGCCTAGAAAAAATTAAGGATCTAATAAGAAGACGTGGGATGAACAAGATGCTTTCTCATAGAATCAAGGTATAACTAATTTATAAAAAATACTTTTATATGCATAGGAGAAAAATGTAACCTAAAAAGGTAAAAATTGAATCTGAAACTTTGACAGACTTTCTTAAACAAAGTATATCATGAAAAAGAAGAGATTGAAGGAGAAGAAATTGAAGGAGAAGAGATTGATCTTGAATGGCTGAGAGATGCGGATCCTGACCAAGCCAAGTAAGATATATATATTCTAAAATATCCATGTTACATAAATCCAAAACATTCACATGTGAACAGAGTTATGTAAATTCTAATTGTTGCAGGGAGTATCTAATGAACATACATGGATTAGGACTAAAAAGTGTAGAGTGCGTTAGACTTTTGTCGCTACACCAGATCGCATTTCCGGTAAGTTAATAAAAAATAAATATTCCAACCTAATGAATGTGTAATAGAAATATCAAAGTTACGTATGTTTAATAATTGTAGGTTGACGTCAATGTTGCACGCATAGTCGTGAGACTAGGATGGGTTCCCTTAAAGCATTTACCTGACGATCTAGAAATGCATCTTCTTCAACAGTAAACAATTGTTTACAAATTTTTTCCTTAATATCAAGTTTAAAGAAAACAAGAAAAGTTACTACATCTAAGTCTTTAATTCTTTTTCTATTCAGGTATCCATCATTGGAATCTGTTCAGAAGTATCTATGGCCACGCCTTTGCAAGCTTGACCACAGAACATTGTAAGAAAATTATATTATTTTATATGGGTCTATTATATAAAACGAAAATTTAGTAACTTATTGTATCATCAAAAATTAATAGGTATGAACTTCACTATCATTTGATAACCTTTGGAAAGGTATTTCTAAAAAATCTCATGTGTTTTTGTTTTTGTGGCATAATAAAATTATCAAGTGTTTGTTTAAATCCATATACTTTGAGAAATTTTCAGGTCTTTTGCACCCAACAAGAACCAAACTGTGCAGCGTGTCCAATGCAAACGCAATGCGCTCATTATGCTAGTGCAAACCGTAAAAGGTTATACTCACAAAATACTATAATTATTGACTTAGTTTCAAATAGATAATATGACACATTGAAAATCAGCATATGCTACCAACTATCATACATGTTGTCGTGAAAAAAAAAAAAAAAAAAAAAA